>OVBI01001691.1:0-29810 GCA_900406495.1 Sisymbrium altissimum
ATTTTTTAACCTAACATCCTAAAATTATTTTATTTTATTGATAAAATTTAAAAAAGTTTTTATTTAATATTTAGGTTTGAAATTTTTTAAGTATTTGGATTTGGATTTGGAGTTGATATTTTTATTTTTATTTATAGAACTTTTTTATTATTTTATTTAGAATTATTTTGTTTTTTTTAATTAAAATGTTAACTCACGAGCGGCTCATTTAACTCATGATCAAACACGAGCTGAGCGTGAGCTATGTTTTCTAAACTCATTTATAAATGAGCTGAGCTGAGCTGAGCTATAAAATANTGAGCTACGATGAGCCGAGCTAGCTCAGTTTGACACCCCTATGTACACGTTTGAAATTCTATATTAGATGTAGTATTACTTCATAAATTGAATTTAGTCCACTTTATCTTTCCGACGTTTATATATCATTATACTATTAATCTTAAATAATCAATTTTAAAAAATTTTAAATAAAAAATTATAAGTAGTTATAAAAATTTTTTTTGGTAATGTTTGTTTGCATTAGAATTAAAATTAGAATCCAAATTGAAAAATCGTTTTCACAAGATTGAAAAAAACTAATTTTTTAAGTGGTGATAGAAGCTTTTGCTCTTATTTCATTTTAAGAGTATATTTACGTTGTTGACAAAAAAAAAAAAAAGAGTATATTTACGTTCAAATTTGTGTTTCAATTTAAATACTCAAGTATAAATACATATGAAACAATAACAAAAATAAAATAAAAAAACATATGAAGCATGTGGGGTTGTTTTTGATATTTTTAGTTCAAAAGCCTTAAAACGAATTTAATAATTAGTATTGTACATACTGATTAAAATTGTTATCTAATGCAAATTCTTGCTAACAAAAATGATCTGAATCGTATTATGTAAGATATTAGAGGTGATTAATTTGATTTATCATCTATCAGTTTAACTCCAGAGAAAAAGATGCAGATAAGGTTCTTAAAAACCTAATTAGCAAATACACACTCATAAGAAGGCTTTCTTCATGAAATTGTGGAATTTGAAGAAAAATGCGATACAATCATCTTATAGAAAAATTGCATAACACAATCAATAGCTTAGAAACTGACATGAGATGGGTGAAGATGATTTTCATGCTTATTTTCAAAGTCTTGTGAAAATTTATTAAAATCAGTAAAGAAAAAGTGGCATCAGTAAATGTTAAAATGTTAATTGAAAGCCAAGGTGAAGAAGAACTTGATTATAATCATATACGAATTTGGCACAAACTGCTGGGGTATCATGCATACATCAAGGATGATTCAGATTTTTTAGCTGTTCTTTCAGTTAAGTCATTTTTCTATTTTCACCAATTAATTTAAAAATTTAAAAATTAAAATTAACTTAAGAAATTTAAAGTGTTAACTTGAAACCACTTTTTCACCAAAAAAATGAAACCACTTAAGGGAAGATTTTAGATTGTTGGATAAGTAGAAAATTGAATGTAAAACTTCATAATCGTGAAATCAAATCAAAGAAATAACCATGTCTTGAAATCGTTAGAATGTTTTTATGTAATTTAAATTTAACTTATTTTTTATTATTTTAACAGTTAAAATATTCTAAAAAATCTAGTTAGTTAGATAAGTATTTAATATTAACTAAAATTTGTGCTAAATTTTTATGTATATTTTAGATTGTTGGACTAATTAAAAAATTGAGTCTTAAAACCAAATCAAACAGGAAATTCCATTCTTCTGATTGTTAGAGTTATAGTGTCTTTTTTTTTTTCTTGGATTACCAGGTTGTTTTAGATCATAGTCTGTAATTCTTGCTTTTGATAGTGTTTTAGTTGAACTAAAAACATTTGGTTTCGAAATCGTCATGTTTGAATTGTCTTTACAATGTACTATAAATTTAACAGTCATTTTTTTTTTATTAACTTGAGAACTAGAAATTTTTGATTCTTTTATAATCTATACAGCATTAATTAAGTCACTAACTCAATACTTGGAGCTTCCTTTAAGTACATTTTTATTAGTCCATTATCTAATCGAGTCTTCCACCTGCCAAAACAGTTAATTTTATTCTTAGAGTAAAAGTGATCGATGATATCCACTGGCATGTATATATTGATGAGATTCCGACATAAAACTCCCACACCTAACTCTAAGTCATCATCATTAAACATATGAGATCTCCACTTCTATTCCTTGTCTTTAATTAATCTTCATAAGGTAGTATCTATCATTTTTTTGTGCTCTCTGATTATTAAAGTAATTACTTTTTACTAATGGTTTAAATTTTTGTTTGGAAATCTCCGTAAAACCCTCGCAAAAGTGAATAGGAAGAAGAATGAGGAGAAACCCTAACATGGGACAAGATGAACAAGTCAAAAACGATTCTCCATTATATGAGCAGAATATTACTATTCAGGCGACAAATCAAAGTATATATAATATTTACGGTTTTAATTATCATTTTGTATAGATTTTGTAAAATTAGATGGTATATATGTAGATGAAAACCTTGTTGAGATAGAGAAAGAGAAGAGTCTTGCGTTAATAAATGCATGGGAAGAGAACCAGAAGGCAAAAGCTCAAACCAAGTAAGATTTACCTAAATGTATACCGTAGTTATTCATGAGGTTCCAAGTTAGAACCATAAAGATTAACATAACATTGTTTTGCATTCAAATAATTAACAGTAACTATAACAAACTTCTCACACAAAACTAACGAAAAAAGTTCTCACACAAGATTGGCATGACAAATAAATTTAAAAGTATATTATATATATTGCATGATAAGTGAGACTATACCATTTTTTTTATATTCACGTTTTGTTCTTTAAATATTTATCAATTAAACAGAGCATACAGGGAACTTTGCACCGTTGAAGCCTGGGAGAACAACATGAAGACAGCTCTAGAGTTAGATTTGAAAAAAATGGAGGTATATATATATACATTTTGTTTTTTTTTTGTTTTTTTAAAGTAAAATGGAGGTATATTATATAGAGAAATATGGAATATTATTTAGCGTTGTATTTAATTTTTATAAAACATGATAAGTACCCATTTTCAAAAATTCAATATAATATAAAATAGTTGATGTGTGGTCGAGCAAACATAAGTACGACAGCTAGAGATATTTGATTGTAAATAATTAGACATAATCTATATCGATACACATTTTTTTTTATTACGATAGTTATAGTTATTCTTTTATTTATTTATTTTTTCCAGGAAAATTTAAAAATGGAGAAAGATGAGTATTCAAAAAGATTCAAGAAAAAAATACCAGAAATTGAGAAGATTGCAGAAGCTAAAAGAGAAAAAATTGAGAAACAAAAAGAGCAAGAATCTACCAAACTGAAAAGAATAAGTGAGAAGCTAAGTGCAACTCCAAATGCATATCCACCTAAAACCAACGTATGTGGATGTTTCTAGAACATTTGCCCTTATCTATTTCGCCTTACTCGTTAATGGAATATGTACTGTATATATATCCAACGAATAATGGAAAATCAAGCATCAATGTATCATTCATATGTATGTAGTATGACTGTATACTATGGTAATGAATCTATGACTCATGCAGTCATGCTCAGTTTCTCATATAAGACCTACAAATATATGTTGTCACTGGGTTGGACCAATTGGATTAGGTGTTCGATAAATATCTGACGGAATAATGAAAAAGGTCCATCATCAACGAGTTGGACCCAATTAAAAAAGTAGTAAACCGGGTTGAACCAAGTCGATTACATGTAATTTTAAGATTTATGAATTCGATCATTCGGACCAACCGGTTTGATTTGGTCGGTTTTAAGGTTCGACCAAACCCGAAACCATACTTTTGTCTCCTCTTCAAACTCGAAAACGTTGTCGGAATCGCATCTTCTTCTGGTTCAATCCACCTAACTCTCTTGACCCGATTTTCAGGTACTTTCCCAATTTTCTTTCTCCTATTTAGTCCAGTTTTTTCTCTCAATTATGAATAAAGGGTTTTGATCCACCCACTCTCCGGCGATCCTTCTCCGACGATTCTCTAACTGAAGTTTCTCTCCGGCGACCGGCGAACAGGTGAGCTTTGACTGTGTTGATTTGTTCTTGTAGTTATGTGACTTGTGAGTTGAATGGTGATACTGATTTCTAATGCCTCTTGTGTGTTGGTTTATACTTGTAGTTATGTGACACGGTAGAATCACTTCAGTTGTCTTTGAATCTTTTGTTCGATTTGTTTAATTGTATTTGCGTGATCAATTGAGGCATATATATATATAAGTGTATTTCACGGCCTTGTATGTTTGAATCTTCCCTTGTTGCTCATTATTCATGAAGAATCAGTGATCTGTCTTGGTGAAGTGCAAATTGTTTGGAAACTGTTCTTGAAATTGTCTCATTAGTGTATGTGTTTGCACGATTGTTCATCCAAGATCGACATTTCTTGATGCTTAAAACGTGTTTGGAAGCTGTTCTTGAATTTGTCTCATCGTGTATATCTTGCACGCTTGTTCATCGAAGATCTGCATTTCCTTAAGGTTTAAGTGTTTGCAAACTGTTCTCGAATTGTCATGTGTATACATTACATTTCGTGAAGCTTATAGTGCCATTTTGTGTAGATTTGTTTTCTTATATGTTCTTATAAGAGATGAGTAAAAACAGAATCGTTCATGTATCTTTCATGCTTATTCATCGAAGATTTACATCTCTTGAAGCTTAAAGTATAATTTTTTTCTGTAGATTTGTTCTCTCATATGTTCTTTTAAGTGATGAGTAAAACAGCTTCACGTGCTTTTTTGCATCTATCATGTATTAGCCATGGTTTGCTAACACTTTAAGCTTACCTTAAATGACATAACTACTTGCTACGTTACGTCCGTTTGTATCTGTCATGGTTTCTAAAATGTATTGCTCTCTTGATTGTGTTGTTGAGTTTGATGCATATGAGCAATTATCGTGACTCTTTCGCTTATATCCCAAGTAGAAAGTTTGTGTTTTGTCCTTGAAAAGTTTACCACTGACCATAAATAGTTTCCCTTAAGTTAAGACCAACAATTCTTTGTTCCTTTTCAAAGCTTTCAGGTTGTTGTATAAGCTTTCTTGACATGGATTTATTGCTAAATGTTCCTTGATCAGTCCTGTTTCTGAACTTAATCTAAACCTTCTGCTTAAAAAAAATTTAGATTTGCTCATTCTCTACCCATAGTCGGAATCAAGAAAGATGGTGGTGTCTCCGAAAATCGCTCCGTCAATGCTGTCTTCGGACTTCGCAAATCTAGCAGCAGAGGCCAAGCGGATGGTTGATTTGGGCGCCAACTGGCTTCACATGGACATAATGGTAACCACCTTGCTCCTCTAAAATCTGAGTTTTTAATATCTCTCAAAAACTGCCTAGTGATATGAAGGCTTACTCTTTGTTACTCTATCTCTGAAATCTATGAGTCTAGTTAGTCTGCCAGTCAAAACCTTGTTTCTTTGGGGTTTATAAGACAGTTTGTGAATTCTAATAATGATCGTACAAGACTCCTGAGTTGTTTAAACTTAATCTGCATGGAGTCATGCTTTCTGATAACAAAATGTAAAGAAGTTGCTTCTCGATCAATCACTGTATGCCTCATATTGTCTCGCAGTCTGGAGTCTTTTGACTTTATTTTTCTAATATTTTATGAGAAACACACGGGACGTGGTTGGTTTAACTTCATCTGGTGTTGAGTGTGACAACCATGTGGAAATCCTAATCTGAATCATCTTAGTATGAAACAAGAAGCTGATTTTCTTTGTTATGGACTTGGATGCTACAGAACCTTTACTTGTTTTTTTTCATACTTATTACCTACTCTGTTATTTCATTTGCAGGACGGGTAAATATTACTGCCTTGGCTTTGGTTATACCTATGGATAATTACTTTATTAGCATCAGGAAAATAGCCGGTTTATAATTCTGTGTTACTCGGGCAGGCATTTTGTTCCGAATCTAACGATTGGTGCTCCTGTCATCGAGAGTTTGAGAAAGCACACAAAGTAACACACTCATTCCTTTGAATTATAATTTCCGACACATGTTCTCAAGTGAAAACGTTAACCTTCCCTTGATGACCACAGTGCATATCTTGATTGCCATTTAATGGTGACAAACCCCATGGATTACGTTGAACAGATGGGTAAAGCTGGGGCGTCTGGTTTCACATTCCACGTTGAGGTGGCCAAAGGTATAGTAACTAACTCTTAATCTTCATCACGTTATAACTTGTCTCATCTTAATGATCTTCGAGTACTTGTATTTGCTGCTTATTTTAGAGAATTGGCAAGAACTTGTGAGTAAGATTAAGTCTGCTGGGATGAGGCCAGGTGTGGCTCTAAAGCCTGGAACACCTGTTGAAGAAGTCTATCCTCTGGTAATGAATTTTAATCTTCTGTTGTCTGTTTCCAGAGTGTGATCGATCGGGTGGTTAATGTCATGCTTGACGTACTATGACCAGGTTGAAGGGACAACTCCAGTCGAAATGGTTCTTGTGATGACAGTGGAGCCTGGATTTGGAGGCCAGAAGTTCATGCCCAGCATGATGGACAAGGTTGGGTCCTCTTTAACTCTTGGTTTCTAATGCCATTTGCTTAATGAAATCCCCTCTCGTAAACTCGGTTTAATGATATCTTTGGGGATAGGTCCGGACATTGAGGCACAAGTACCCAACACTTGATATTGAGGTGGACGGAGGGTTAGGCCCTTCGACGATAGACGCAGCAGCTGAAGCTGGGGCCAACTGTATCGTCGCTGGAAGTTCAGTGTTTGGAGCTCCGAAGCCAGGGGACGTCATATCCCTTTTGCGGGCCAGTGTCGAGAAAGTCCAACCCACCACTTGAATGTAGTGCTCGTTTTCGAATAAATAACTTCTTATATGCACCCAACAATGCAATAATTCTAAGAAAGTTTCATGTTACTATTAACAAACATTACGCAATATATGCTCGCTGGTTTATGTAGTAAGGAGGAACTAAAAAAAGGCAGTGGCATTGTTAGATGATCTGCAACAGTACAGAGTGTTCATTTGCTTTTTCCTTTTTGGATTTTCGAGAGGAATGTAAACATATCAATGCAAAGTTTGATGTTTGCTTTGAAAGATCAATCAGCTGGGGGGTGAAATGAAGGAATAATGAGCTATAATCAATCTCAAAGCTCATTTAGGGCTATATTTTTTTTGATAAACGGGCTTAAATATGGGCCCAACCCTAAAAAGTAAAAACTTTAAAAATAAGAAAATACCTTCTTCTTCGATCCGAAGGTTCTGTTTGTTTAGTTCTCACAAGCTTAAGAACCAAAGATCTTAGCCGCCGTTCTTCACCACCGTCTGCGTTCTCCGGTAAGTCGCTTCTCCTCCTAAGTATTAATAAATTTACCAACTTTGATCTGTATCTCTTTCTCGTTTAGTCGTTTGGATCTGATTCGAGAACTTTAGGATTCTCATTTGCATACTTAACTTGATTCCAAATGTGAATGTTATATACAATGAGTGAAGCCAATTTTGTTTGTTACCTCGAAACTGAAAAACCATTCAAGCAACTTCCTTAAAGCTTGGCACTTTTTGGGAGGATCCAAGTAAAAAAGTTTGTGTCTTTTGTGTTCTTGAATTGTTATATAATCTCTGTGATTCATAAAGACTTTCTTTTGTTTGGTTTATTGGTTTACAAGTTACTCATTCTCTTATGCTTCATTTTCAGCTCTTGTTGTAAAATGTCTCTAGGGAAGCCTCAAATCCCTAGGCTTCTTCTTAAAAACGTCTCTTGTATGAGAAACGCGCAGCAGATTCTAAGACACGTGAATGTCTCTCTCCACGACGGTGGTGCACTTGTCTTAACTGGAACCAATGGGTCAGGCAAATCAACATTCTTGAGAATGTTAGCTGGATTCTCGAAACCATCTGCAGGAGAAATCCTTTGGAACGGTCATGACATTACGAAATCAGGAATCTTCCAACAGTACAAACTCCAACTCAACTGGATCTCTTTGAAAGACGCCATCAAAGAGAGATTCACTGTACTCGACAATGTCCAATGGTTTGAGCTCCTCGAAAACAAAATCGGCAAAGCTCAACCCGCGTTGGAGCTAATGGGTTTAGGGAGATTGGTGAAAGAGAAATCGAGAATGTTGTCCATGGGTCAGAGGAAAAGGTTGCAGCTTGCGAGGCTGCTTGCTATCGATAGACCCATTTGGCTTTTGGATGAACCATCTGTTGCTTTGGATGATGAAGGAGTTAGATTGCTTGAGTATATCATTGCAGAACATAGGAAAAAAGGAGGGATTGTGATCGTTGCTACTCATCTTCCTATTGAGATTGAAGATGCTATGATCTTGAGGCTTCCTCCTAGGTTTCCAAGGAAAATGACTTTGATTGATATGCTTGATCGTGCAGACATTTCTTAGTAGAATCATGTGGGATTGTCTGATTTTGTACTTGTGTAATGGAATAATGTTTAGTACTAATGTTAAGCAAACTTGCTGATAGTCCAAATTTCATTGAATGAGTTTTTGTTTCTCTTTTGTTGGTATCTCTGCAATTTTGTACAGATTCTGAATGAACAAACTCAAATTACCGTTGCAATGATACTTGTTTGGTTCAGTAACTTTATCGTAATAATAAATGATATTCTGAAAAAGTAATGAGCATTGGAATTTAATAATCACTGCAGATTTAAAAAACCGAAACATAACTTTATGAAAAGAATGAAACACCAAATCACAGTCGCTCTTAGGATTTTGGCACGAGTCAAACGTATACGTTTGGACATTGACTTCTCTTGTCTCTCTCTCTTATTTGTTCTTATTCCTATGTCGTGGCGTGTCTGGTCTTAAACCCCATCATCGATAACTGAAACTAAGCATGAGCTGTTTTTTATCATATTGACGAAAGTAACCCTCAATTGATTTTCGTTCTTCTTCTTTTGGATTCCTTAAAGACCCACCAGAAGTTTAAATTCTCACTGACTCTTTTGTTTTCTTGCAATCTTTGGCAACCAAAGTTTGCATCTTTCTCTTTCTTTAGTTTCTTTCTTTGGAGAAGTTTCTTTTTTTTTAAAAGCAAAGAAGCTTGAAAAAATGGGTATGGGCACAAGCACTTTCGTTATCAGATGGGTCAATCTTCTTACTATGGTGAGAGCTTGAATCTCTTCTTCTGCATTTGATCCTTCTTTGATTCTCTTTCAATGGATTTGGTTTTGTCGAATTAGATTCTTGATTTCCGTACAACTTAGGTTATGGTCCTGTCTTATGAAGATTCCAAGTGAAATTTCCACTGCTTGAGTTGTAATAATGTGTGAAAGTTAACGACTTTTTTCTGCAGCTTCATAGTAATGTCTTCTTGTCTATTTACAATTTTGTGTTGTGGTGGTGAAGCTATTGGCTGTGGCAGTGATAATATTTGGGGTGTGGATGAGTACTCACAATGATGGATGCAGAAGGTCACTTACATTTCCTGTCTTAGCTCTTGGTGGTTTCATCTTCTTGATGTGAGTTTACACTACACAACACAACAATGGTTCTTAATTATGTCTTTTTTACTTGGTCATGAAATTTTTCTCTGATTTGATGTTTTTACAGATCCATAATCGGGTTTCTTGGTGCCTGCAAGAGAAGTGTGGCGCTTCTTTGGATTGTATCCTTCACTTACCATGTTCTGTTTGATGTTTCTTTGGTTGAAAAATTTGGATTTGGATCTTCCTTGACATGATGATTCTCCTTTGAAGTATCTTGCTGTGCTCCTGATCGTTTTGATCGCGATTCTTGTCTTTACAGTATTAGCGTAAGTCTCATCTTCCTAAGCTGTTGAATCATTGAAGATCTACTTGAAGAATTCTCATTCATTGTTCCCTTTTGTGTGATTTTTACAGGTTCATTGTAACAAACAACGGGTCAGGGCATACAAACCCTGGTTTAAGGTAAGTGTAACCTATTCTTCCATCGTCACATACCTGTTCCGATGCAGAGATCTTGAATCTTTCTGCCTGTAAATCAGGTACAAGGAGTATAAGCTGAATGATTACAGCTCATGGTTTCTAAAACAGGTATTACGTAATTTTCACTGTGGCGCGAAAGTACCATTCAAACAAGAATGTTTTCTTCTAACTCTTGTCGATGTTTCAGCTTAACAACACCAATAACTGGAAAAGACTGAAGACTTGTCTTGTTAAATCAGAGCAATGCAGGAAGCTTTCAAAGAGATACAAGGTCTAGTACCTTTCCGCTAATCTAAAGCCTTATGTTACCGATATTTGGCCCTGATAATCCCTTAACTGTTCTTGTTTTTCTGTTGAATGTTCAGACCATCAAACAGTTGAAATCTGCAGAATTAACCCCGATAGAAGCTGGATGCTGTCGACCGCCATCTGAGTAAATTATATGCCTCTTTTATATGTTTATCGATGTTTCTATATCTGTTGAATTAACCGCCAAATATTGAACTGTCTCAATGTTGTTTTGTTTGTTGTTGCAAAGGTGTGGTTATCCTGCGGTGAATGGTTCTTGTTATGACTTGAGTTTTCACTCAATAAGTTCTAACAAAGATTGTAAGCTTTACAAGAATTTGAGGACCATCAAGTGCTACAACTGTGATTCTTGCAAGTAGAGCTAATCAACTTCCCTTTAAAAGCTAATTCTGTACAATTGTGTCATTTCGTTTTCAGATGGGAACTAATTATTACATGTTCGTTTGTTAAATAACCGCAGAGCCGGAGTAGCTCAGTACATGAAAACCGAGTGGCGACTTGTTGCCATCTTCAACGTGGTTCTGTTCGTTGTCTTGGTAAGAAATTACTAACACATAAAATCCAAGCTCTCTCTTCTCAAATTTGTAAAGAGTTTTATGCACATAACTACACAACCTCTAAGGATTGGCCCATCCACAACAATCCCAAAACATTTTTGTCCTGACTTTTGCGGATCTTGAACTGTACCATTTGTCTAGATCATATATGCTTGTGAAAAGTGATTTGTTTGTTTTCTTTATCGAAACTACCAACAGTCAATGGTTTACTTTGTCGGGTGCTGCGCGAGAAGGAATGCTGCTAGTGCTAGTAACCGATCAAAAGCTTAGAAACTGAAGCCTTGTCTATGTTTATGAAGAAAATCCTCATTGAATTCTCTGAAGTTGCAGAAGACCCTCATTCTATGTTGGTGATTATTTTTACAAGAGAAGATTGGTTAGAGAAGCACAAGAAGTCAAGAACAAGTTCTCTTTATTCTTCTTCACTCTGTAAAAATATGGAACTAACACATGAGAAGTGAGATTTTTACAAAAGTCTAAAAATTCTTTTTATTCTTCAGACATATCATGAAAGTGAGGTTAGAAAAAACTTACTAAAGAATTGGAATTTCATATCAAAATGTTTACTTGGATTTTACCGGTTCAATTAGATTAATTTCTCATGAAAATCGAACCGGAATGGCTAATCAACCTAGCAAAATTTTTTTTTTTTTTTTTGTTTTCTCCTGGTTTAACCGGTTCAAAGACATGAAAATCGAACCGGAAATATCAGTGAACCGGTTACAATTACTACCTTAAACCCTAAAACCTCAGAGGAAAAGACATTTTCTTATTTTCTTCTTCTTCTTAGTTTTGTAGAGTCACCGGGAAATGTACTCGACGATACTCCGGGAACGAACTGGAGGGTCCTTATGGAGCTTAATCTTCTCTCGAAACATGGGTGGTGGTCCAAGAACCTTCCCAGGAGGTCTCAACAAATGGCAATGGAAACGTATGCACGAGAAGAAAGCGAGAGAGAAAGAGAACAAGCTCTTGGATCAAGAAAAGCAGCTTTACGAGGCTCGAATCCGGTCTGAAATCCGAGCAAAGATGTGGGGAAATCAAGATTCAGACGAAAAGACTGAGAAGCCGAGTCAGAGTCACGGACCCTTGAGCCCTACAGAACATATCAAGTCCTTGGCTGATCGGTTTATGAAAGCTGGAGCAGAGGATTTGTGGAATGAAGATGATGGACCTGTTAAGAAATCTGATCAAGGTATGGAGAATGGACGGTCAGGTACTTCTTCTTCTTCTTATCCGCCAATTGATGTGAGGAGATTGGTTAATAGTAGGAGAGGGTTCTCTAGTATGAGTAGAGATAGGTTTAGGAGAAATGAGAGTTCTTGTGATGAAGGAGATGACTTTGATGCGAAAAAGTTAGATACTTTGAGTCCTTTTTCTCCTAAATTTGCTGGTAAGAAGGAGAAAGTGAGGAGCTCGAGTAATGTTAATGGAGTTATGAGGAACCAAGGTTTGTTTGGTCGGAGGAAGTTTAGGAAGAACGATAGCTCAACTGAAGAAGATTCCGAGGAGGAAAATGAAAGCATTGGTGATGGGAAGATGAGTGGTTGGATGGATGTGAGGAGAACAGGAAGCAGTGCGTCTTTAGGAAACCATGATTTCAAACTGACGAAAAGAGTGCAACGAAATGTAACTGACGAAGAGCTTTACCCTCCGTTGGATATCAATGATGTTAGAGAAGGTCTCAGTAAAAGAAAATCTGTGGAAAATGTCATGGAGGAGAATGGAGAGCCTCGTGACTCGATTTACAGTGGAAAAAGGTATGTTAGCATATCGTCTAAGGCTTTTTTACTTTGCTAAGTTTGGATCTTGATGAGCTTTTTCTTTTGCAGATTTGCTGATTCTAGTATATCTCCTTTGACTCTAAAGGCCCTTTCTGCTTCTGGTATTGTTAAGATGACTAGAGTACAAGATGCTACTCTCTCTGAATGCCTCGACGGTATGTATCCTTCTTGTTCGTTCCTTATCCTTTGGTTTTAATTTCTTCTCTTGGCTCAAAGAATTAGCATTTGACTAAGGATGTAAAGCAGGTCAAGATGCATTGGTTAAAGCCAAAACCGGGACGGGAAAAAGCATGGCCTTTTTGGTATTTTACAATCCTTGTCCCAATATGATGAGCATTAGCTTTCGTTATATCTTTAGATAACGCTGTTAAATTGAAAAAACAGCTTCCTGCTATTGAAACAGTTCTGAAAGCTATGGACAGCAGCAATGGTGTTCACAGAGTTCCTCCAGTATTCGCTCTTGTCCTCTGTCCCACAAGAGAACTTGCAAGCCAGATAGCTGCAGAAGGCAAGGCTCTGCTCAAATACCATGACGGGATCGGTGTTCAGACTCTGATTGGAGGTACCCGCTTCAAACTTGATCAGCAACGCCTAGAGTCCGAGCCTTGCCAGGTTTTGACTGCTCATGATTCTTGATCTTACACTAACTGTTTGTGTTATACTCGCTATTCTTTGTGGCTAATCTTCTTTTCTTTACGCACTTTTGTTGCAGATACTAATTGCAACTCCGGGAAGACTTTTGGATCATATAGAAAATAAGTCCAACATAACGTCACGTTTGATGGCGCTTAAATTGTTTATAGTGGATGAAGCTGATCTCTTGCTAGACTTAGGATTTAGGAGGGATATCGAAAAAATCATAGATTGTTTGCCTCGTCAAAGACAATCTCTTCTCTTTTCTGCAACCATTCCAAAAGAGGTATTACTGCGATAGAACTAACTTCCAATGTATTTCACTCTACCATGAAAGTCAATGCCAGAAGAAAAAGACACACGGTTTTAATGCAGGTCCGTCGAGTATCTCAGCTTGTTTTGAAAAGAGATCACTCATATATCGACACAATTGGTCTCGGTTGTGTAGAGACCCATGATAAGGTTAATCTTAAACTGTTCTTTTTTGTCCTAAACAGCTTGATTCTTGGATATGGTTATTGAGTTTCGTGCTTTGGTTCACAGGTGAAGCAATCTTGTCTTGTTGCTCCACACGAATCTCATTTCCACTTAGTACCTCATCTTCTGAAAGAGCACATCAGCAACACAGCCGATTATAAGGTAAACAAAACTCTTAAAGAAACACTTAATATGTTTTTTCTTTTCTTACATTTATAATTTTCTCAACTATCTAATTTCATTCTCAGATAATTGTCTTCTGTTCAACCGGTATGGTAACATCACTGATGTATACTCTGCTCCGGGAAATGAAACTGAACGTCAGGGAGATTCACGCTAGAAAACCTCAGCTCCATAGAACACGAGTGTCAGACGAGTTTAAAGAATCGAAAAGACTGATTCTTGTCACATCTGATGTGTCTGCTCGTGGAATGAACTATCCAGATGTTACTTTGGTTATTCAGGTAAAAAGCTCAAAAGCCAAACTTGTACATATCAAGAACACAATCTCTTATCAACATCTTAACGAATTTCGAACTTGTTATTATGTTCTTGGTAGGTCGGTATACCGAGTGATAGAGAACAGTATATACATCGGCTTGGTAGAACCGGAAGAGAAGGCAAAGAAGGCAAAGGGTTGCTTTTGATTGCGCCATGGGAGAAATATTTTCTTGATGAGCTTAAAGATTTGCCTCTTGAACCAATTCCAGTTCCGGAACTTGATTCAAGATTAAAACTTGAGGTTTGTTTGAATTATTTTACTATAACTATGTTTTGTTTGCCAAGTGACATTTGAGGAGGTAACATTGTTTTTTTGTGTGTGTGTGTGTGACCAGGTTGACCAGTCAATGGGTAAGATTGATACAAGTATTAAAGAAGCAGCGTACCATGCTTGGCTCGGTTATTACAACTCGGTTCGAGAAACCGGTAGAGATAAAACCACGTTGGCTGAGTTAGCTAATCGGTTTTGCTACTCAATTGGTTTAGAGAAACCTCCTCCTCTGTTCCGCAAAACCGCAGTTAAGATGGGTCTCAAAGGCATTTCTGGTATTCCAATCCGAAAATAAACCGAACCGGATTTTGATGGAAATGTAATCGACACTGATTGTGAAAGACGGGCCTGTTTTCGTCTTTTGAATATCTGAATACAAACTTTATTAAATTTATTTTATTTTTAAATTTAATCGTTAATATGATACGACGTAATTAAGAGTGAGAGAATACAAATGTTTCGTAGTCATATTAGTATATTTAAAATAAAATAAAAATCAATAAAGAGTTTGGAATTTAAAGAGTTTTTTTCTCTCGCGTTAAAAAAAAAAAGAGTTTTTTTTCTCTCGACACGAGGATTTTTGAAAATTTTTTAATTACCAAAAGATGGTTTAATACAATATAAATAATGGACATTATTTGAAACCATATTATATAAACATCATTAGACAGATAGCGAGAGAGCGACCGCTTTAATCATAAAAACCCTAAAAACACCTTTTCGATTTTTCCAGCACATTTCCTCTTCATCTTCGCGCTCGCTCGTCTCCTTCCATCTTCTTCATACCCGCCAATTCAATAATGGCTGAAACTGACTCGCCGGAGATGAACTTCGTATATGTTGATACCAACCTTGACACTCATCTCGGTGTTCTCGTTCACAACCATATAACCATCTCCGATTTCAAAGGTGAGAAGAATCCTCTAATCAACTAGTTAGATAGTATCCCGGTTTAATACATTGTACCAATGGTTTAGTTTCATTTAGCTTAAACCGTTATTGTGAGGTTTGTACATGTAGAGAAACTATGCAAGGAGCATCAGAAATGTTTTCAAAAAACTGGAGAAATCGATATTTCTGCGGTTAAGGTAAATTTTTGTTTTTACTGGCTTTGTTTGGATTCAGGAATGTGTTTTGTTAGTAAGTGGTGGTTGTTTTTGTTATTTTTAACATTAATCAGGTTAAACGTGAGAATCCATTGGGACTGCTTGTAGATTATCACTTGCCAGATTCAATGTGTTTGAGTAAGGCTTTTAAAGGAGTTAGTAATGATTCATGGTTTGTGTTTGTCGATGCTGACGTGAGAATAGTTGAAAAGTGTGAGCTTCCTATTACAATGGATGCTGACGAGAACTGTTCAAACCATGAGTTGGTTGAGAAAGACGAGGAGATTGCAACTGGTTCTCTGCTTTTAGATGGATATAACAAGAATCTTGATGAAGGTTTTGGAACTGGAGTGGTTGAGAAGAAGACGACAAAGAAGAGGAAACTGAAAAGTTCGGATGGTGAAAGAAGTCGGAAGAAACTTTTGGTTGATCTCAAGCAGTCTGCTGATGCGACTGGTTCAAGATTTGATGTTGATGAGAGTCATGAGTTGCGTGGAAATGCTCAGGTTGAAGTTGCTGCTGCTGCTGAATCTTCACGAAGAGAAAAACTAGATGAAACTCTTACTGAAGCAACAGGAAAAGAAAAAGGTAACCTCTGTTTTTAAATTTTATATGGAATATAGTGATTCCTGTACTCGAATGTTATTGGAGAGTGTTTGTTTAGTGTTTATTGGAGAGCTTCATATTTTATATTATGAAGTCATAATGTTATTTTCTGATTCTGTGTAGAAATTGAGATGGGTGACAAATTTGTTGAAGATGCGGGAAATAGAATTGAAAATGACAATGTGGTGAGTCACCCGACAAATCATTTGGATACTAACAGTGGGTTGACAACCAGAACAGATACAGAGAAGAAAAAAAAGCGAAAGAAGAGATCAAAAGATGACATAAGTCAATCTTCCGCTGCTGCTATTACAACTTCGAAGGATATTGTGAATGAGACTAATGGAGTTCCTGCAAATGTAGATCCTGTTGATGCTACTCTTGAATCTCTTCCAATCGCAAGAGGAGAAAATCTTGATAATCCTGTTGCTGAAGCAAGTCAGAAAGGTAATTTCAGTTCGTTACTGAATCTAGTTATCTTTTATGTTCAGTTCTCGGGTAGTTTGTATTATCGACTCATAATGTTCTTGTTGATTCTGTGTAGAACATGACATGATTGAGAATTCTGTCGATATTGTGGAAAGAGATAATATTGAAACTGGCAATCTTGTGAGCCACACGGAAGATCATTTGGACACTAACAGTGGGTTGACCACCAGACCAGATACAGAGAAGAAAAAAAAGCGAAAGAAGAGATCAAAAGATGACATTGAGCAATCTTCTGCTGCTGCTATTACAACTTCAAGAGACATCGTCAATGAAGTAACCGGAGTTCCTGCAAATGTAGATCGTGTTGATGCTACTCCTGAATCTCTTCCAATCGCAAGTGGCTTTACTTTTGCAGAATCAAGTCAGAAAGGTAAATTCAATTCATTATTGAATTGAGTTTTCCTCGACAATCAGATCTCAGAGAATTCCTATTATTAACTCATAATGTTTCTTGCTAATTCTGTGTAGAAAATGAGATGGTTGAGAAATCTGTCGAAGATGTGGGAACAGATAATATTGAAACTATTAGTCATTTGGACGCTAACAGTGGGTTGGCATCCAGACCAGAGACAGAGAACAAAAAGAAACGTAAGAAGAGCTCAAAAGGTGACATAAATCAATCTTTTGCTGCCACTACAACTTCAGGAGATATTGTGAATGAGATCAACGGAGTTCCTGCAAATGTTGATCGTGCTGATGCTACTTCTGAATATCTTTCAAGTGAAAATCAAGGCGTTCTTTCTGCAGAGGCAAGACGAAAAGGTAATTTCAATTCTTTGCTGAATTTTGTTTTCCCCTACGATCAAATCTCTGGGTGTTTCTATCTTCAACTCGAAATGTGATTGCTGATTCTTGGTTGAGTTTTGCTATTCTCTAAGATATCATTGGGAGTGTCTCAGTCGACTTATCTGATATCATTGCTTGTGTAGAAACTAAGACGGGTGAGAAGATTGATGACGCTGTGGGAGGTGCAAAAGTGATACCCAGTGCTGCAGATAATATCCAGCCCAGTAATGTTGAAATAGATGCTGGTGAGGCTAAATCTGTGAAGCCTACTAAGAAGAGAAAGTCCAAAAAAGCCAAGACCCCAGCTAAAGAACATACTCAGGTCGTTTCTGGTGCACAGAGTTTTGAACCTGTGGAAGTTGTAGATGGAGAAGGGACTGATAAGGTTATCAGAAATGTATTAGATTCTTTGCAGGAAAATAACGAAACTGAGGATGATCTGGAGAAAACTGGGAAGAAATCAAGCAAGAAATCGAAGAAGAAACACTCCTTGAAGGTTGCAGAGTCCCAAGTATTGTCAGTTGAGGTAAACAATGCTGCTCTGGAGGAGACTCCTTCCATCAACAACCGGAAAGATACCGATGCATTATTCACCCCACCTAAGAAAGATACTGAGAGGGATGCTTCACTTTTGAAAAAGATTTCTGAGGTTGCTGATAATGCTGAGGATAATAGCCTTTCCAAGAAAATACTAATAGAGAAGACTGATATGGGAGACAATTTTGGTTCTAGCCCAAAAGTCGATGATGTTGGTGGTGGTAAGAAGCAAGATCAAGTGACTGGTGGAGCTAAATCTAAAAAGGAGAAGAAGGGGCTTGATTTTCATCCAAGCGGTTCCATTGATGGTTCATTGAGCTCAATGAAACCGAAAGCGAAAAAAAGTAGAGTTCAACAACCAGCTAGTTCAGGTACTAGTCTTTTTCAGTCGATGGTTAAGAATGATCGCAGTAGATCCGTGAAAGCTGCTGTCAACAGCAAGAAACAAGATGTGAAGACAAGCGCTAAACCGGTCACAGTGGAGAAGAGGAAGACGAATTTCTTCGAGGTTGATGAGAATAATTCGTCAGAGGATGAACATAATAAGACGTCTGATGTCTCTACCAAAACACCATCTGATTATTCATCAGATGATGATAGTGATGTGACTTCTATGTCTAGGAAGCAAGGTAAACGGATCCTAACATAACTTAAATCACATGGCTCTTTCTCTCTTCTCTCTACATGATTTATGCTAATTTTTCGATTTTTATTCTGGGCAGGAAACAATCTGGATGGAGGAACAAACAAGTAAGTGACCTGTTAGTGGTATACTTTTTGAAACTTAGCTACACACTAATATATGCTCATAAAACTTGTATGCCGCGTCTTGGGAACAGGTTTTCAGGGAGCCTACAAGATATCCTGAGAAACTCAAGCAGTTACAAGAAGGCTTTAATTAGAGCTCAGTCACAGCCCGATATATTGGACGATGTAGATTGCGTCCCAGATAGCCAAGCCGTCTAAGTTTTTACCGATTATCCTTTTTTGGTTCAGTGTTGACTAAACAACCTGAAATGATGCTTGAATCTTCAAAAGTCATGCTTTTGCTTCTTTTCTAAAATTTTATGTTGATCAGAAGAGTGCTTCGTAAAAGTTTCTCACTGTTGCAACAACCAGATGTTATTAAATCATATCTCCTATGTATCAGGCTGCCTATAAACTCTGCGTTTCGTAGATTGTTTGTGTTATTGGTTCTTTGTAGGTTGTTCATTCGATTGTTATGAATTATAAGAAAACTTACGCGACCTCATCACGAGAAGAAGAATGAACTATAAAAAACGGCAAGATAAAACTCCAAATATTGAAAACCGAGTTTCTTGCGGGTCAAACTATGTTGACCCGGTTCATCGGTTTTTATAATAAAACAGACCGAACAGGGAAGCGGGTCACGGGTCGACCGGTCGAATTAGGTTTTGTTGACATAATCTCTCTTGTCGTGTTTTCCTGTCGTCGTCTCCGTGGAGAGAGTTAAGAGGTTAGTCGAGACAGGTTCTGGGTTTATGCAAACTTACGAATTCACCACACCAATTTCTTGTTATTCAGATCAAAAAGTTTAAGACTTTTGATTGTTGCAGAAACCAATCAAGAATGAGTAGTGCGTCGACATTTAGTTCACTCTGCTTCGAACAAGGATGCTGGTTCAAGGTTTTGCTCTAAAATTCATAACATTTCTGTTTTAATTTTTCATGTTGATTAGAAAAATGTGTGTTTTTTTTGCTTTTTTACTTTAAATTAAATTTTCTCTGTTTGGAAAAGGGGGAAAGGAAGATTCGAGTAGCGGATAAGCGAGTCAAGAGGCCATCTTCAATGAGCTTTAGAGTCTCAGCCAATAGCTCTGAAAAGGATGTTCGTATTGGTCTTCTTGGTGCAAGTGGCTACACTGGTGCTGAGGTTTGTACATTTGTCAACTTTTCATGTGGAATCTTGCTTTGTTTTAAGTAGTGGTATGTATCTCGTTGCAAGTTTATGGCTTTATGGGTATTGGCTTCCTTCTTCAGCTTAAGCAGTGTACATTTGCAAACCTTTGAGTTTTAGCTCTGTTATAGTCAATGGTTTTATAGTCAATAGTATGCCTGAAAGACTGAAAAGTTTTATGTGTTAGGTATCTTAATTTTGATTCAAGTACATGAGTAAGCAAGTTTTGGTTTTAACAAACGATTTGGAATCCGTTTTCTTATGGAATGGCAGATCGTTAGGCTTCTTGCAAATCATCCGCATTTCGGTGTCACTCTGATGACTGCAGATAGAAAAGCTGGGCAGTCAATGGAAAGCGTTTTCCCGCACCTCAGAGCTCAAGTATAAGTGATTTTTTATTTTTCTGTTCAAGGATACTTTGTGGTGGCGTATAGTGATCAATGATGATTGAAACATTTTATTTCTGTCCTCAGAAACTACCTAGATTGGTCTCCGTGAAGGATGCAGATTTTTCTACTGTGGATGCTGTATTCTGCTGTTTGCCTCATGGAACAACCCAGGTCCATTTCTTCTTTGTTTCTTCCATTGCAAGTTTGGTTTCTAAGCTTTTCGTTGCTCAACGGAAAGGATTCTGTATTTTTCACAGGAGATCATCAAGGGACTGCCCTCCGCATTGAAAATCGTTGATCTTTCAGCGGTAATGCTCTGAAGACATGTTTTTTTCTTCTTCTTCTTTCTTTCTTCCGGTGATATGCTTATTTAAATACGCTTTTTAGGACTTCCGGTTGCGTGATATCTCTGAATATGAAGAATGGTATGGTCAGCCACACAAGGCAGTAGAGTTACAGGTACTTATCTCTTCCAAGTTATTGCTTTGATCGTTGGTCTCTTGTGTGGATAATGCTTACACTTACTGAGTGTCTTTCTGGGTTCAGAAAGAAGCTGTGTATGGTCTAACAGAGTTACTAAGGGATGACATCAAAAAGGCTCGACTTGTTGCTAATCCAGGCTGTTACCCGACTTCGATTCAACTTCCTCTTGTTCCTCTGCTGAAGGTTTCTTTTGTCTTTCATCTAATTATGTCATATTGTCTTCATTTCAACTCTAGATAATGTGTTGATTTTGGTGCAGGCAAATCTCATCAAACATGAAAACATTATCATCGACGCAAAATCTGGTGTTAGTGGAGCAGGTTTGAGCGAACTTTGCAGACTCTATTTATGAAAAATGATGCTTATGCAATAGAATGTTTTTAGGTTATTCACTGATTTGAAAATTTCCATCAGGACGTGCTGCTAAGGAGGCAAATCTTTACTCTGAGATAGCTGAAGGCATTTCTTCTTATGGTGTCACACGGCATCGCCATGGTATATTCACAAACTGATTATCAAAATTGAGTAAACAATGCGGTTCTATGATATTAAATTCAATATTTCTTGATTCTTTTTTGCAGTTCCTGAAATTGAACAAGGGTTATCAGATGTTGCACAATCAAAAGTAACAGTCAGTTTTACGCCGCATCTCATGCCAATGGTACAAACAGTCTTGAGCCTCTGCTCAATAGTTTTCACCTTAAATCATCATATTGAAACCTTGTTGTTTGGATAGATCCGCGGAATGCAATCAACTATATATGTGGAAATGGCTCCCGGAGTTAGAGCCGAAGACTTATACCAGCAATTAAGATCGTCTTATGAGGTGATGGTTAATCTTTGTGTTATAAGCCAAGCCAATTACTAGTTTTGTTTACTTATTATGTGTCAAAAATGTTTTGTAGGATGAAGAATTTGTCAAAGTGTTGGATGAAGGAGTTGTTCCTCGGACACACAATGTCAGAGGATCTAACTATTGTCATATGAATGTATTTCCTGATCGAATCTCTGGAAGAGCTATCATAATCTCAGTGGTAATTAAGCCATTACCATCCTCTGTTATAAACTTTTTCCCGCTCCGCCATTTTGAATATGAAAACCACTTTTGTGTGTGTTTCATGCAGATTGATAACCTTGTGAAAGGAGCTTCGGGGCAAGCGTTGCAGAATCTTAACACAATGTTAGGATTTCCAGAAACAACTGGACTCCTACACCAGCCGGTTTTCCCTTAAGAAGTGATAAGAAAGTTAAAGTTGGTGATAACCATCTATCTACTTACAAGAGATGAAGACAATCATCTCCTTGCCAAGTTGTTGTTGAGATAAATAATGGATTCGATATTTTAAAAATAATCTCTTTAAATAAAATAAAAGATTCTTTGTTTTAATATAATAATCAATTTTGAAAGATAAGCTTTATATAGTAAGGTAGATTCCGTTTACCAAATAAAAACAAGCTAGTCGTGCTCGGCGGCTATAAGGAAACAAACTTTTATAGGTCGCCGACGAGCCAGTAGTTTCTAGTACAGTGTCAATCAAATTCCTATGAAGTTTCCTCTTCTCTTTACTAGTTTTGCTTCTATATAAGAACAACGTACTCGTTCCTCAACCACTGAATATACTTTCTTCAAACTCTCTTTTTGCTCTGTCTCTCTCATGGCTGCTGCTTATTCTTCTTCTTCTTCCTTGTCTCAAGCTATGACACACCATGTCTTCCCGAGCTTCCACGGGCCAGATGTTCGTAGAGGATTCCTCAGCCATTTACACAGTATCTTTGCAAGGAAAGAAATTCCGACGTTCAAGGATCAGGAGATTGAGAGAGGCAATACTATTGGATCTGAACTCGTACAAGCCATTAGAGAAGCAAGAGCATCAATCGTTGTGCTCTCCAAGAACTACGCTTCTTCCATATGGTGTTTAGATGAATTGCTTGAAATCTTGAAGTGCAAGGAAGCTTCGGGGCAGATTGTGTTGCCCATTTTTTACGACGTTGATCCGTCGGATGTTCGGAAACAGAAGGGAGACTTCGGGATCGCATTCAAGAACACCTGTGAAGGTGAACCAGAGGAAAAGAAGCAGAGATGGATCGAAGCTTTTGCATATGTAGCAACCATAGCTGG
The DNA here is from genome assembly GCA_900406495.1 of Sisymbrium altissimum. NCBI lineage: Eukaryota > Viridiplantae > Streptophyta > Magnoliopsida > Brassicales > Brassicaceae > Sisymbrium > Sisymbrium altissimum. Next base: position 22,883 of record OVBI01001691.1, read on the forward strand.
AGAACACTCTCGTAACTGGTTTGTTACTTGTCTCTTTTTGTCTCAATGAACCAGCATCCTTTTCATCTTTCTTAATCTGTGATTCAATGGTGGAGTTTCAATAATGTAATGAGATTTTGTTTTTCCTATTTTTGTCAGGACTGATGAAGCTGCCATGCTCGAAAAGATTTCCACAGATGTGTCCAACAAACTGAAAGTGGAAGAGCTGAAACAAGGGTTTATGTGTCTTGATGCGGACCAGAATGGTTTCATAACTGCATCAGAGCTTCGATATGCACTGACAATAGATGGGGACAAAGTCGTAACCGATGAGGATGTTTCTGCACTTATCCAAGAAGCAGATGTTGATGGCGACGGTCGGATCAGCTATGATGAATACGTCAAAATGATGACGAATAAGTGAGGGACTTTTAACTCTTTTTACAGTGAAACTTCATCATGATCTAGCACGGTTGTGTCTTTCTTAATCGATGATGGAGTTTCTATAATTTTAGATTTTGTTTTTCATTGTCAGGATTGATGATGAACAAGCTGCGCTTGTTAAAAAGTTTGCCACAGATGTTAAACTATCAAGGGAGGAACAGGAAGAAATGATGAGAATGTTTGTGGCTTTCGATGCAGACGGCAATGGTTTCATAACTGCAGCAGAGTTTCAACTTGCGATGTATAATGGTAGGAGAAAAGTAACCGATGAGAAAGCTTGTGATTTCATCCGAGCAGCTGACATTGATGGCGATGGTCGGGTCAGCTATGATGAATTCGTCAAAATGATGACTAAGTGAGTGATTCTTGACCCTTTTTAAAATGCCATAACCCCAAGAAGAAAAAGAAACGAAAAAGGATTTATGATGTCTTGCACTGAAATTTCATCATGATTTATAACGCTTTTGTCTTTCTTAATCAATGATTCAATACTAGAGTTTCTATAATTTAATAAGATTTTGATTTCTTTTTTTTTCTTTTGTAGGAAGACTGAAGCTAGCAGGGTAGAAAAGTTTGCCACAGATGTGTCGAAGAAAGTGAATAAATTCGTCAAATTCATGGCAAAAGCCTTATAACCTGAAGCAAAATAAAAAGAAGAACATATAGAGTGAATTTTCATCATGACTTGATTCTAGTTGCCTTCTTTAGGACATGCTTTTAATTCTTTCCCCTTTTATTTGCTTGCTTTGTTAAGCTCTTTAGTGTTATGTCAAGTATGAACTCATGTTTTGTTTATCATGTGACAATTGATAATTTTTTCTCAATTTCTTGTATTTGTTAATATGTTTCTCTTGTTTCTTTTAAAAGAATGTTCTACAAATTGGCCGCCAAGAGGTTTACAGAATGTCAACGTTCCATTAGCTAATCTTAAATGATCTCACCCACAGCTCTGATACAATGTTAATTAAGAACGATCAAATTAAAATAAGTATCAACACTTAAACCCAGTGATAAAAAAGCATTAGACGCTAAACGGATAGTTACCCAACACATATATAGAACAAAAAAAAAAATAAAAAATAATATTAAATATAGATAACAAAATATATGAAATATCATGATTTATAAATAATAAAATTGTTTTATTTATTAACATTTACACATTCGCTTAGAACACTGATTAAACCAAAAAATATATAAGAAAACAGTTTTGATACAAACCACAAAGCATTTTATTCCTCGACATTGTATATAGAGTTCTTTCAATCTTGGGATATCCTTAGACACGCCTTATTAAAGAACACTAAGATGATATGTCCAAGTTTAATTTATCCTATGTATTTATATTTTATATTAATATTTAACTGAATATTTATCTCTTAATTATTGACTAACCAACATACATGAACAAACGAACAATATAAGGCATTGTTTATGTTTTCTTTAGGTATATATGTATTTTCTTTAGAAAATTTTACTAGCAAATTGATCAAACCTAGATTTTATCTATATAACATCTTTTTTTTTCTTTTTTGGAATTTCAAAGGAAACACAAATTCCAATTTTTAAGTTATTGGTTTCGTTGATTTTGATTACATGAATTGGTTGAATTAATCATCATATGTAGATTTGATTATGACCTTTTTTAGGGTTTTCTTTTTCTCAGTTTCTCTTTTGTTTTGTTAGGATACAACATACTTTTCGTACTATTATTTTTATGTGTTCAGTTTCATAAATAAATCTTATAATAAAAAATTTGGAAGAATTTAATTTTAACCACAATCTGTCGTAGAATGCAAATGACATCATATTGACTTTATAAATATTTTGATACAGATTTGAAAATCATATACCTGAACTTTTAAATGAATCAAAATTTTTAAAATCTGATCTATATATTTTAAATCTAATAGAGTTGATTTCAAATTATAAAACCAATAACACCCCCTAAGTAACAATGGATTCTAAAACCTATGGAGTTGATTTAAAATCATATATTGAATAGCATCACCTTATAAAATCAAATTTTCTTTTTCCTTTAACATCGTTTGCTATCGAGTCACTGTCATAGAATCCGAGAAACTCCAAGGCCCTGATACCTTTGATACTGTGAAATCATAGGTTCTTCAAATTAAGAATGAAAACGTAATCTAATGCTCCTCAAAGACTGATTGCAAACACATCCGGAAATTAGCAGAGAAAAGGAAAGAAAAAATGTAACAAACTTTTTTTACAGATTCGAAAAAGATTAAAAATTAATGTTAATTTGTCAAAGGTATTTAATCACTATTGTGATTCGCCAACAGCTGACGTGTGTGCTGCTGACGTAGCTCTTATTTCATCTTCATATATTTGTAAAAGAATTGTGCCGTATAGTTGAATCCTCTCTGACGTAGACAGATAGCTCAAGACGCATCTTAAGTATATGTTTTTTTATTTTATTTTTGCTTAACAATCTTAAGTATATGTCACGGTCGATGTTTAATGGCATTTGGTCCGATACGATTGATTATTGTTGAAATTTATAGATCAGTGAATCCAAGTTGATTAATTAGCCAGTGGCCAATATTGAAATACATTTCAAAGAAGCAACATTGATGTACTACACAGTAGTTTGACAGTATAGTACAACATTGATTAGTCTTTCTTTTCCTATAGTTCTTTTGTATTTTGTAATTGTAGATATAATGGATCTATGATTTTCTTTGACAATTCATCCATCATCCTGGATTCATCGTAGTTTAGAAAATCGATCAAGACTCGTTACCGTTGACGCATATGGAAATTGTGTGTCCTGATCGAAAGCTCTAACAAGTTATAAGAAAACTAAGTTTGAAGTGTATATAAATACGAATTAGTATTATAACTGTATTATACAAAAAAAAAATTGGGAATATGAACACATATACAACTACAATCCATATCTTAAACCAAAGATTTACGTTGTCCCACTTTGTGAATTATTGAGTCATACAGACTGTATTTTTCTTGTTCATCACTGAACATTACTGTATTTTTTTCTCTTCATTACTGAGATTTACCTTGTTTATCACTTCACATTACTATATTTTTTCTTCAATTCCTAACGAATGAAATTAAAATGTACGTCGGTTTAGTTGTCAAACCAAATTTACAATCGGAATGGGGTTTAGAACCCTAATTTGAATCTTTCTCGGTGGAAGTTTTCAAACCAAATCTTCTTCTTCTTCTTCTTTTTTTTTATTCCTCCGGTCAGATTCTGATACTTGAGCTCTGAGCTCATTTCAGGTGGCTTATTCACAGTAAAATATGGGATTTTTTAACAAATTCAAATTCCGAGTTACCAAATACAAACAAACTAGCCAGTGGCCCTGGGCGTCTATAAGAAAACAAACTGTTATGAGTCGCCGACGACTTAGTGGAGACAAGTCAGTAGTTTACAGTAGAGTGTCATTTAAATTTCTATGAAATTTCCTCTTTCTCTTTACGAGTTTTGCTTCTATATAAGAACAACGGACTTTGTTTCCTCAACCACAAAACATACTTTCTTCAAACTCTCTTTTGCTCTATCTCTCTCATGGCGGCTTCTTCTTTTTTATCTTCTTCTTCTTCTTCTTTTTCTTCTTGTTCTTCTTCTTGTTCTTCTGCTTCCCGGTCTCACGCTAAGATACACCATGTCTTCCCAAGCTTCCACGGGCCAGATGTTCGTAAAGGATTCCTCAGTCATTTACACAGTATCTTTGCAAGGAAAGAAATCCCCATGTTCAAGGATCAGGAGATGGAGAGGCAATACGATCGGGTCTGAACTCGTACAAGCCATTAGAGACGCAAGAGCGTCGATCGTTGTACTCTCGAAGAAATATGCTTCTTCCATATGGTGTTTAGATGAATTGCTTGAAATCTTGCAGTGCAAGGAAGCTTCGGGGCAGATTGTGATTCCTATTTTTTACGACGTTGAGCCGTGGGAGGTTCGGACACAGAAGGGAGAGTTTGGGATCGCATTCGAGAAAACCTGTGAAGGTAAAACAGAGGAACAGAAGCGGAGATGGATCGAAGCTTTTGCATATGTAGCAACCATAGCTGGAGAACACTCTAGGAACTGGTTTGTTACTTGTATCTTTTGGCTCAATGACTCAATGGTGCAGTTTTTATAACATAATGAGATTTTTTTTTTTCTTTTTTATTCAGGACTGATGAATCTGCCATGGTCGAAAAGATTTCCACAGATATGTCGAACAAACTGAAAGTGGAAGAGCTGAAAAAAGAATTTAGGGATTTCGATGTAGACCAGGATGGTTATATAACTGCACCAGAGCTTCGATATGTGATGACGAAAAATGGGAACAAAGTAACCGATGAGGAAGTTCTTGAATTCATCCGAGTAGCTGATGTTGACGGCGATGGTCGTATCAGCTATGATGAATTCGTCAAAATGATAAAAGATAGGTAAGGAATTCCTAACTTTTCTTAATGAATGATAATTTTATCATGATGATTCAATATTGGAGTTTCTATAATTTAATGAGATTCTGTTTTTCCTTATTGTCAGGAATGATGTTGAAGAACCTGCGATGGTCAAAGAGTATCCCACAAGTGTTAGACTGTCAAGCCAGGAAAGGAAAGAAATGATGAAGCGCTTTATGGCTTACGATGTAGACAAGAATGGTTACATAACTGCAGCAGAGTATCGACATATGATGAAAAATAGTGGACAAAAAGTAACCGATAAGGAAGCTTCTGATTTCATCCGAGATTGTGATGTTGATGGCGATGGTCGGGTCAGCTTTGATGAATTCGTCAAACAACAGAAGATTGTGTGAGGGATTCTTAACCCTTCTTGAAAATCTTTAAACTGAAAAAAGAAAAAAAAAAGAAAAAGGGTTTATGATGTTTTACGATGAATTTTTATCATGATTTAGAACATGATTTATAACGCTTTTATGTTGATGATACAGTAGTGGAGTTTCACTAATTTAATAAAAAAAAAAATTATTATTTTGTTAGGAAATCAGTTGAGAAGGTAGACAAGTTTGTCACAGATTTGTGCAACAACGTGGATGAATTCTTCAACATCATATTACAAGGTATAAATGATTTATGATGTGTTCAGTGAATTTTCATCATGACTTGATCCTGGTTTCCTTCTTTAGGACATGTTTTTACTTCTTTCCCCTTTTATTTGGTTGCTTTGTGAAGCTCTTTAGTGTTATGTCATTTGTATGAGCTCATGTTTTGATCATCCTGTGACAATTGATGTTCTCTCTTTGTTGTATTTGTTTCTGTAATTCTCTTGTTTTTTTTTCTTTTTTTGAAAGAATTTTCTACAAATTGGCCGCCAAGACGTCTAGGTGGATGACCCAGACGTCAGATGTGTATAACCGGTAAACAAATTGGCCAAAGAAAAAAGTCAACGTTCGATTAGCAAATCTTAAATCTATTACAACATCTTTGCCTCTTTGGTCGATAAGCAATAGATAGGCTAATACCCATGCATACTCTCCAATTTTTTTTTTTTATATCAATTTCTAACTGTGTACTTATCTCTTACCATTGACGACTCAACATACATGAACACACAAACAGTATGATTCGTTTTTTATATAATTTTTTTTAAAGTATGTGTTATCTTCTCGTTTTGGCATCTATATTTCTATGTGTATACAATAAATCGGCAAAGATATGAATTATATAAGAGGCAATGAGTTGGGTATTGACTACTGAGTATTAAGCTAATAAGCCAAATGGAAAGGTCTCCTTACTTTTGACCTCTAGAAATGCTCATTTCCATCATTCTCATCTTTAATCTCTTAGCTGCAAAGTTCAGTAAGCACATAAATTTTTGTAGTGTTACGTTATACGTAGAATGACTTAATTACAAAGAGATCCTTATACTTCTACATATTGCTTTTACAAGAAGTAGCACGAGTATACTAGTATCGGTTTACTAACATTTATGATTGTTTTTTTCCTTGAATTATTTTCAACTTTTTCCTTGACTTCACCCTACGTTGGCTGAGTTAGCAAACCGACCATTCCATCGGTTTAGGGCAATCATTTACATCATGGTGCAGAGCCGCAATTAATGATGGATCTTCATCCTAATCCAAATAAACCAAATCAGTACGTATTTATGTTTTTATTTTTCTTTTATGATTGTGAAAGATGATTGATTCCATTTTTGTTTGTTTATTAAAAAACATTCGTATTTTTTGGTTCATAATTTTCTTTAATCGAAGATCAAAATATTTCAAATACTATCTTTATATATAAAAGAGGAAGGGCTTTCTCCATGTGAGTGACAAGTGGCAACATATTTAGAAAACACATATTAATATATATTAATATATATTTATAATTTCTATTTAATTTATAATTAACTATTTAAAATCATAAAAATATAAAGATAAAAGAATTAAAAGAAAGAAATCTAAACTTAATGAAAAATATTAGGAATATATAAAATATATATACATAACAATATTTAAAAGAATATTTTTTTATTAGTTTAATGTAATTAATAAAAATA
>OVBI01001692.1:0-29795 GCA_900406495.1 Sisymbrium altissimum
GGGGTTCCCCGTCGCAGGTTTCGTCACAGGAGATTGGGTCATCTTCAACGTCAGAAATCCATGAATCTTTTGCGTGGTCCGTCTGACAACGAAACAGTTCTTCTCCAACGTCAGCAGTGTCTGCGAGAGCTTCATCTGCTAAGGAGATAGGGCGTATACTGGAGGCACCGCTTGAAACGTAACGAGAGTCGGGAAGAAACTCTCCAGATGGCTCACATGTTCTTTTGAAGTTGTTGACAGGATTGGAGAATGAGTCGTCGAGAGTGTCCTCTGTAATGAGGAATTGAGCAAAAAGATTCATGCCACTGTTTATTTGGTGGTGACGGAAGAAGTAGGAAATGGCGGAATCGTTTGAAATGACGACCGGTGGGGTTTTTATCCCCGTTGCAAGCTCTTTGGAATTAGGCGGCCAATATGAAAGCTTGAGGGAATGGTTGGAAACAGAGAATTCGGAGGCAACGAGTTGGTGGAGTTCGATCAAAGAGGTATCAGGGGGTATGGACACAATCCGGGACATTTTGTCTTTGTCAATAACAAAGTCCCAGCTTCCGTCGGGTGAGAACCTCCATTCGCCGGCCAGGGTCAGAACGTGTTCGGCCATGGTAGCGATGCTTTCGATACTGGAGAGATGGGTTAAGCGACGAACACTGTAAGGATAGCCATGGAGTAGACTTTTTTGAGTGCAGCTGTGTGTGAGGCTCGAGGAAAGCGTACGACATTGTGTGGTCCGTCAGATGAGGTTCATTGGTAACAGCAAAACAATCCGACGGTGAAGTGGGGGTTGAAGTGAAATGTTAATTAGACCATCATATCACCTCTTGTCGGCGTTGGGGGGTGGTTAAGTGAGATAACTAAAAAACGTGAACAGTTAGTTAAGTGATTAGTTAGCTGTTTTAGTTAGGAAAGAAGTGGTAATAGAGGACATACAAAGTGACAAAACGGTAGTGTTTTATATATAAGTTACCAATGCAGCATAAGTTACCTATTTTGTAATATATAAGTCATAAAGTGACTTCTAATGTAAAATTCTCTAAAATTAATTATAAAAAGAATTTAATTTTAAAAGTTTATTAATATAAAATTATGATAAGTGTTTAGTGAATAATCAATAGAAAATATCAAATTTATTCATATATTTCATAATTTTAATAGTTAATTTTAAAAATTTTAATTTACTAAATTTTTTTTATTAACTGGCTTATTTTATATTATTTTAAATCAATTTTTATTATTTTAAAATTTTTTTTTTTTTTATCACCCACCCGCAACCGCGTTTGCTAGCGGAAAGCAGCTTTTGAATTTGAGTGATTTGGAGCGATACAAAGCGGTAAAATGCGTTTTCTGTGATTATTGTCAAACGCTGATAACGGCTATCATCCGCAAAAGCTGCATTTGCGGATGGTAACGGATGAACCAATCAAGCCCTTAGTTGTAAAGCAGACAAAAGCAAGCAGGCCTAGCCATTTGCAAGCTCAAGCAAGAGTTACCTGGTATTGGTTACGTTTAACCTTTTTTTTTTTAGTAACCAATCTGTCAATCATTACTTGGCGCAATATCTCATGAGATATCTGTGTTTGTTTTGCAGGGATATCAGAAGCAATGTTGGAATCTGAGTTTCAGCGTGAACAAGAATTTGATGAAAAAGAAGTAACATCCCCCATGCGTGATGAGGTTCATAAGTCAGTAAATGCGGACGCTGAATTAATTCAGATGTTGTTAGATGACTTGAACTTGGATGCAAACTGTGTTGGTAGCTCTACTTCTGAAGAAATTCAACCTAAAGCTCTTCCCTTAAGTTCCTCAGGACAAGAATCAGTTATCTCTGATGATATATTAGATGACATGGAGCTTGGCGATTTGTTCTCAGAAAATGTTCAACCTTATGAACCTTCACCTCAAGAACTCATGGAAATACAGAAGAAGGAGATTATGAGAGAACTATGCGACGAGAAAAATCTTAAGAAGCTGGAGGGTATCTGGAAGAAGGTAACTCTTCACCTTACAAGATCTTTGATGCTTTTATTTCGCATATGCTTGCTTGCTTCTTCAACTGTCACTTTGTCACATACCCTGACTGTATGATCAAGCAGTTTAGTTCTAAAAATGTTGGATAAATATAGAATTTCCCTGCGTGTTCTTATCTCATCTTGGTTTGTTCTAGTACGCTTTTCACATATGTTTGAAACAAACTCTTTTCTCGCTAGTTCAGGAGTTGTGGGAGTTTATATAAACCATGTAACTCTACAGAAACTATAGTCTGCATTGGAGTGTTTTAACCTATCATTTGTGACTGTTAAAAAGAAAATATGAACTGGAGTGGATGAAGTACATATATAATTATTTACTTAATGTATTGACGTATCTCAGTCTCAGCATTCATATGTTCTGGCCTTGGATGTTTGAAATATTATAATGACTCTAAAAGGGTTGCTTTGAGCTTTCACAGAGGAATCGTTGGGTATACAAAGCGGAGAAGAAGAACAAAGGCAAAATTTGTTAACAGCTTGCTTGAAGCAGACAATTTTTTCTTGGCCAGTTCGTCTAGTTCTAGTAGCATACATGGTGCACTTCCAATTTTAATTTTTGCTCACAGCTTCGCTTTCAACTGCCAAGAGATGAAGGAGAAGTTCTTGTACATGAGGAGAAACGAAACTTGAGTCCCAATTTGTAGCTGAATTTTGTTTAAGATTTTTTTTTGTGTGGTCAATCTACTTTGTAGCTGAACTTTATACAAAAAAGAAGTCTCATTGTCCATTCAGGTTTATTTGTAGTTACTGTTTCTTGATTAAGTTCTATACATGTTTTTATAGAATTCAAAAATCAAAATTTAATATTTGTTCTCTTATCTGTAACATAAAAAGGTGTTTAATACACACTAATGAAACCAAATAGATTTTTCAAAAAGTAAGCAAACCTCAAATAATTGTGATTCATATGAAAAGATTACTTAAAATTTAAAAAAACATAGTTTTATTAACAAGTAAAACACATCAAAAATAGATTAACACAACAAATATATAAAATTTACATTTATCCTTAAATAGATAAGTAAAATCCAAAGATGTGTGATCTGGGATGATGATATAAAAATCAAAATATGTAATCTGAGAAAATATTATAAAATGAAGGAAAATATATGCTCATCTGAACATATTTTGCCATATTATACACTAAAAACAAAAAAAAAAAAATCTTAAATGTTAAATAAATTTCTACAACCTCTTTGGTTTAATATATTTCATAAATAACAAAGATTATTAATGTATATTTCACTTTAAGTATGTAGTCTATATAGTTGAAGTCATAAATATGTAGTTGAACAATCCTCTGTGAAATCTCTATAATATTATTTGAGAAATCAGTTTCCGACATGTCACGCTCACGTTAATTCTCGCCGAAATTGATTATGAAGATATCCTTAATGAATTTCAATTATTATATTTTATTGCCATTATCAAAACCAATGATTTTTTTTTCAAAATAACATTAATAAAAAGAAATAGTTTTAAAAAATAAAATAATTTATGTATATATATAAACGAAAATTAAAAGAGGAAAATCTTTTTAAAATCATATTTAAAAGAAATAACTTTGAAATATAGAAATATTTTTATTAGATATAAAAAATTTAATTCCAAAAAAGGAAAATGTTTCTAAATCATATTAAAAAGGAAATAACTTTAAAATAATTGTCATTAATAAATTTTTTAATTTAATGTTTTTGTAATGAACTTTTTCAAAATCACATTAATAAAAGAAAATAATATTAAAACATAATATAACTTTTGTATATATATATAAACGGAAATTTTAAAAAGGAAATTTTTTATAAAATCATATTAAAAAGAAATTACTTTGAAATATAAAAATATGTTTATTAGATATAAAAATATTAATTCCAAAAAAGGAAAGTTTTTTTAAAGTCATATTAAAATGAAAAAGCTTTAAAATAATTCCAAATAAAAAATTTAAAATGATCAAGATTTCTAAAAAATCAAGACTTGGATGATAACGATTAAACCAGACATATTTGAAAATTTTAAAACTATTTTACATATTTAAAAACGGTAAAATATTAATAAGAAACATTAAAAACGTTAACTTATTTGAAATAATTTTAAAATCACGTTTATATATAAAAACGTTAATTCAAAATATATTCATAAAAGTTTCAAGAAATAATTAGTTTGGTTCGCTCATGGAAAGAGCCGATCAACATTTTAGATTTTTTTTTTTCTAATTGTTTTCCAAAACATATATAATGTTAGATAGAATTATAGAAAATAGATTACAAATCTAAATAAATAGCCAAAACAAGAAAAACCACACTGATCAAATTTTTATACATGAAATCATATGTTTAATTAAGATAACAATATAAATTTAAAATAATATTTAATTTAATTTTTATACATATAAATTATATAAAAAATTAAAAAATAAATAAAAAATAAAAGTGAATATTAATCAATGATTATAATTTCTTTATTTTTTTTAATATTCATATACCTTCATCATCTTTTAAAAGATTACTGATTTGGTTTGTTTATGTAACTTCAAACCAATGTATACTTGGGTTTTTTAATTTTGTTTTTTTCTAGAAAAATATATATCAATCTTCAGATTTTTCCAAAAATAGATTTACAAATCTAAGACGAAAAACCAACCCAATTTATTTTCTAAATAGAACTAAAAACTAATTGTATTTCAATTCGAAATAATATATGTCACATAATAAATCCGAAAATGAATATCAATACTGACCGAAATTCTTTTACCAAAATCACATGTTATGTACCGATCTATACTTAGGTTTTTTAATTTTACTTTTTTTCAAAACAACATATATCAATAGAGAGATTTTTCCAAAAATAGATTTACACATCTAAGAGGAAAAACCGACCCAACTTTAGCCTAAATAGAACCAAAAACAAATTGTATTTTAATTTTAAAGAATATATACCACATAATAAATCCAAAAATGAATAACTGTACCAATCTAAATTCTTATACCAACAATTATATATAAATAAGATATATCACATCCTAAAATTATTTTTAAAAATCTTATATTTACATGAATACATATAGTTGTCAAAAAAACTAAAAACTTATAAACAAATAAAAAATAACATTAACCAATAATTTTGATTTTGTTATTTTGTAAATATTCATAGCCGTGCAAAAGCACGGAAAAATCACTTTTGTTATTCATTTATTGATTTATAAATCTAGGTAAAAGATTATGATTTTCAAATCTAATAATAAATATGTACAAATCCGACGGTTTTCCTTCGGATTTTTGTCTTTGTATTTTTAACAAACAAATCCACTCAAATCTACTCAAATTCATTATAAAATCAAATCCATAAATAAATCTGTATGATTGAATAATACATGATTTTAATTAAGATTTATAAATCATAAAACCAATAACACATGATTTTAACATGGATTATAAAATCATGAAACCAATAACACTGGATTTCATTCAGATTTTCAAATTCATTAAAATACATAAACCAATAACCCCCACTTAGTATCTAAGTAAGAAAGTAGACTTCACATTGAAGTGTAATAGGTAGACTTTCTGTACAAGTCTAATTTCAATAACCTAACTGCATCATAAAAATAAAAACTTGATTTTTCCATATGTATAATATATAATCAAGTAAAAATCATTAATAAATAAGTAAATTACCTATACAAAACTCAAAGAGCAAGAAAAGATGAAAAATTCTTTATAAATTTACACGAAAAAGCCTTTTTAAAATATACAGACTTCACATCAAGGCATAAGAGGTAGACTTTTCCTAACAGTCTAAAATCAATGACCTAACTACCTAAGAAAACCAAAAACTTAATTTCTCCTTATGTTTAATATAAAATCATGTCAAAATCATACATATAGAAGTGCATAACCTATATAAAACACAAGATCAAGAAAATCTGCAAAAATTTTTATAAATTGTCAATAAAAACATTTTTCAATTATAAAAACTTCATTCAAACTGTTAATAACTATTCAAACCTACAATCAATTAGCTAAGTGCATAAGAAAACCAAAAACTTGATTTCTCCATATGTATAATATATTATCATGTCAAAATCATACATATGTAAGTTCATAACTTATATAAAACACAATATCAATAAAATCTGCAAAATTCTTTATAACTTTAGGTGTCTTTGATAACTAACCGGAGATGCAACAAAGCCTTGCAGGAACATGGTTGACAATTCATATATATCAAACTCACAAATTTTTATGATGACAAGTAAAAGCAGCAATTTTTCTTCAGTGTTACCCTGCTCTATACAGATAATGAAACGTTCACTCTTCGCAGAACGCTACAACAAAACAAAATAATTTCAAGAAGAAATAATAAGAGAACAAGATCAAAGGGCAAGTGTCTAATGTCATAGACAATCTAAATCTTCATTTGGAAGCCATGTGAAAGCATATATCAAACATTTTGATCAATTTAGAGCTATCCTATTAAAAATATAAATATAAACCAAGAAATGTCCAGTTTTGCAAAGAGATCATCCTCCTCTACTTCTGACTGCTGCTGCTGCTTGTACTCTTCTTTTTAAGAAGGTTTCCAAATTTCCGGAGCAAAGGTTTCTTCTTCTTCATATGTTGTTCCTTTAAGAGCAGACTTCCAGAGTCTTCAGTGTGGTCTGTTGAAGAGAACCCATTGCTGAACTGATCCAAGTTCTCACTACCTTCTGCTTTCGACTCAACTTCCTCTTCCACAGAGTCAAGCTCGGTCTCTCTCTCTGCAGATGCTTCGCTTCGTTCGATCTTGTAGCTCTCCCACATCTTGAATTCAGGCTCCACACCGTCTTTCTCTATTTTTCCTTCTCCTTCAACACTATGAGCTACTCTATGAATTGCTTCTCTTTCACCCATCAAATGTTTATCAATTGCTTCCAAGGGACTTTCTTGTACCATATGTTCTCTGCTTCTGTCATGAAACAGATCACTCTTTGTCTTTTCCTCCGCACTCCCAGAACCATTTACTTCAGAAAACTGAACCAAGTCATAATCGTTTCCGATGCCATTTCCAAGTACTGGTACCTCTTTGGTAGGAGAAGCTTCCTCTAGCAGCTTTGATAACTCCTCCATTTTCTCAAGAGAGGCAGCTTCTCTGCCCTTTAGCTCATCATTATCCTGCTTGACAGTCTCCAACTCGGTCTTTTTGTCAAGTAAATTCTCTTTCAGCTTCGACAACTCCTCTATTTTCTTTGCTGCTAACGCATCACGCGTTTTAAGCTCTTCGTTTTCTTGAGTCACTCTTTGAAACTCACTTTCTTTATCAAGCCAACTTTGCTCAAGATGTAACAACTCATCAATCTTTTTCAAAGAAGAAGCCTCCTTGGCCTTAAGCTCCTCGTTTTCACGAAAGACACTCTGCAATTCGTTCTGCTTGTCAAGCAAACTCTGTTTAAGTTTCGTCAACTCTTCAATCCTCTGAAGACACAAGGCTGCTCCGGCCTTGAGCTTCTCATTTTCAACTATCGCAGCCTTCAGCTCCGTTTCTTTAAGAAGCAAACTGTGATTAAGATCTGATAAGTCGTCTATTGTCTTTAGTGATGAAACCTCCTTGGACTTCAGCTCCTCATTTTCGCAAACGACAGCCTGTAACTCCTTCTCTTTAACGAGTAAACTTGTACTGAAATTTGATAACTCTTTTATCTTCTTTTGGGCTAGAGAGTCCTTGGATCTAAGGTCCTCAATCTCCACGACCATATCATGCAATTCATTTTCTTTATTAAGAAGCTCCTCTTGCACCTTTGACAACTCCTCAATCTTCTTGAGATAAGCAGTCTCCCTTTCTTTGAGCTCCTCTTTTTCTTGAATAGAACTCTGGAGTTTGGTTTCTTTATCAGCAAAGGTTTCATGCAGCTTTGACAACTCCTCAATCTTTTTAAGATAAGCAGACTCTCTTTCTCTCAGTTCCTCGTTTTCTTCAACAACTGTGTGCAATTTGGTCTCTTTCTCACCTAAGCTTTCATTTAACAGTAACAACTCCTCAGTCTTCTTAAGTAATACAGTCTCTCTTTCTCTGACCTCTTTGCTTTCTTCAGAAATTCTCTGCAGATTGGTTACGTTATCGGACAAACTCCTATTCGTTGTTGACAATTCTTCAATCTGCTTAAGATATGCAGCCTCCCTTTCTCTGAGACCCTCCATTTCTTGAATAACGTTCTGCATATCAACCAAGCTCTCATTCGCCTTTGACAACTCCTCAATCTTCTTTAGATGAGCAGCCTCCCTAACTCTGAGCTCCGAAGCTTCTTGGCCAATGCACTGCAGTTGTGTTTCTTTATCAACCAAACTCTCATTTGCGACTGACAACTCCTCAATCTTCTTAAGATAAGCAGCTTCCCTTTCTCTGAGATCCTTACTTTCTTGAGCAATGGTTTGCAGATCCGTTACGTTACCAACCAAACTCTCATTCGCCACTGATAACTCATCAATCTTCTTGAGATAAGCAGCTTCCCTTTCTCTGAGTTCCTCACTTTCTTGAACAATGCTCTGCAATTTGGTTACTTCATTAACCAAATCTCCATTGGCCATTGACAACTCCTCAATCTGCTTCATATGAGCAGCTTCCCTTCCTTTCAGCTCCTCCGCTTCTTGAGTAATGCTCAACAGCTTGGTTTCTCTATCAACCAAGCTTTCTTTTACCTTTGACAACTCGTCGATTTGCTCGAGTACAGAACCTTCCCATTCTCTGAGGCTGCTGTTTTCTGCAACGACATTGTTTAGCTCATCTTCTTTATCTAGTAAGCTCTCTTTCAGTTTCATGCTTTCAGCTTTTGCTTCTCCAAGTGTTTCCTGTAGATACTTTATCTCCCCCTCAGCTTCCTTGAGATTCTTTTTCAGATTGGCTTCTTCCTCCTTCCTTGCACTTGCATCTTCTTCGCTTTCTTTGAGCAAATTCATCAGCTTGCTTACTTCTTCCTGCAAAGACGAGTTTTCTTCTTCTGATTTCTTCACACAACCCATCAGTTGAAGCTCTTTCTGTTCCCACCCAGCCTTAGAGTTCTCAAACTCGCTCTGGTTGCTATCTAGATCACTTTTCAGACGATCAATTTCATTTCTTGCTTCCTCAAGCAATTTTTCATACTTTTCATTTGCCTCCTTTGAATCCAACTTCAAACTTTCAACCTGGGCTTCACGGCACTCGAGCTCCACTTGGCATGACAAGAGCTCCTCCTGCGCTTTCGTTACTTCAGTAGATGCTTCTTGCAAATCCAACGTTATCTTCTCAATAACTTTCTTGCTCTTCTCTTCTTCCATCTTACAGCGTTCCAACTCTACTGAAAGTTCTGTCTTTTCTTTAAGTAGATTCTGAATACTTGATGTCGCAGCCTTTTCGTTGTCCAAGGCCTTTGCTTTTTCTTCTTGGGAGATCTCAAGGTCAGTTTTTATTGATTCAACAAGCTTTTCCATCTTAGAAGCTTCTTCCTTTGCGATACAAACCTGTCGACCAGATTCCTCGAGATCTTTTCTCTGCGCTTCAACTGTTTTCTCTAAATCCTCAACCTTTTCTTTTTGTGCAGCATTATCTGACTTCGTCTCATGCAGCAACTGATTACATTCAGCCAGCTGCTTCATAACTGACTCCATAGATTCTGAAGCAGATGTCTTCAATCTATTTGATTCTTCAACTTGTTTCTCAAGTTCATGAACCTTGTTCTTCCACTCTTCAGCTAAGATGTTAGCACGAGATTCAGCCGTTCTCGCAGCTTCTAGATCAACGTTAAGCTGCTCAATTGATCCTTCTTTCTCTTTCATACTATTCTCACTGATACTAACGTTGTCAAGCTCCTTTCTCAACAATTCAATTTCAGACTTCAGTTTAGAAACAATCTCGTTACTTTCAATAGCTTCCTTCTCTTCCTTTGAACCGAGAAATGCCTTTAACCGGCCTAATTCAGAAGAAAGAATCTCAACCTTCTCAGCCTGGATTTCAGCAATCTTCGTGGCTTCTTCCGCGTGGCTTAGAGCCTTGTTTTTAGCATCAGCGGTCATAGCAAGTTCATGTTTAATCCTCTCGAGTTCTTCTGTGGTAGAGAGGAGAGCTGAGATGTCCAACGCATGCTGGTTCCTAATAGACTCTAGCTCGTTCCTCGACGTTTCTTCCTTCTTCTGAACGGCTTCGACTCCAGCCTGTTCCAGTTCAAGAGCTCTGAATTTCTCGACCTCGAAACTCTCTTCAGCTTGTTTCTGAGCTGCCACTGCCTGTCTAAGTTTCTCATTGGCTTCTTCCGCAAGTTTCTCGGATTCTTTAAGATCATCTATTGCTTTAGCTTTATCTTTCTTGAGCAATGCTATTTGCTCCTCAGCTTTCTTTAAATCCTCCTGAATCTTATTCAGTTGAGCTTGCAGCTCTGATCCTTTCACCAACCGTGATGGCACTTTCTGAAAAATGTCAACAAGTTTAACAGATAAGCATTTTTATCACAAACAACAACATAAAAACCAAAAGCTTTATCAGATACTTGCCTCTGGTGTAGGAACTCTAGAAGTCCGAGCAGGCTTAGAGTTAACTGTTTGAGGAGAACGGTCAAGTGAAAGACGAGTGTTTGGCGCCGGGGAAGATGAACTGCCATCGGATTTGGAAGCATTGAGTTTACTTATTCGAGGAGGTGGTGGTGATGGTTTACTCCGAGGAGTCTCCATCAAACCGGTTCTACGATAAATGAACATATATGATCAATACAAATATCAATGAACAAAAAAAAAGAGAGACCAGAAATAGTAACGGCTCCAAAAAAAGCTGTTAAACTATGGATCTTACACATTACCAAGATAACTTCCTAAAAGGCTAAAAAAATTGACATCATTCAATGAACTAACTCAACTACATTCCAACTAATTCAGCTCAATATAATAAAAAAAAAATACAGATCCAATTATCAAATTCTCAGATCATATTGAATTCACTAGATGACAAATGATCCAATCAGAAGTTCTCAACCAATGAATCTGGAGATCAGATATTTTTACATTTTCTTCTTTTTTTTGGATAAATTAGATGTTAAGAATTGTAGTGAGTAACAGAATAAGAAAATGTTCAAAAACATATTAAGAAATCAAAGAAGCATTAACAAGTTCAGATATCAAATGAGATAAAAAAAAAAAAAGTAACAAAATTGGATCATATATCAGTTTCGAAAATGAGCAACAAAGTATCCGGCAAACAAATAACGGTATAGAGCATCTCAGATCCAATTCTATACAAGTTCAAGAGTTTGGTAATATTAAAAAAAAAAAAGAAAATACAGTACTCACTTGGTTCTTGACGCCATTGTTGCTTGCAGAAGAGCTTCAAAGAAAGAAGACGAACCGAAGAAATGGAACACAGAAAGAGTAAGAGTAGAAGATTAAAGCAAAAGGGTTGCTAAATTTCCAGCATTGTTGCGAGAGGGAAGAAAGAAGATAGATCGATTTCAGGTCTTCTTTGGGTCTGATTGTTACTCCCACAAAGTCTTGAACTTTAGCAACAACAGAAAAAAAAGGTGTTTTTGTATATAAATGAAACTAAAAACAAAAGAAAGAAAAATAATGAGTAAATGGGTTGCGCTGTCTCCATAGTGGTCACCCTCTCTCTCCATTGCAAACCCTTTATTTTCTTTCACCGCTTTTTTTTTTTTTCATTTTTTTTTTTCAGACGAGATTCCTTTCAGACAAAAAGGATAAAAGAAGAATAACGCTAAGTCTGTTCACTCCGGATAAAAAGTTGGGTAATAATAATAGTGGATAATTGTCCTACCAGGCTTCGAAAATCACAAACCGAAATGCACTCTAATGGCACATGGGTAAATAACATGGATAGTTGGATATACTAAATGACGGAATTATTCTTGGTAAAGGCTGTGAGTGAAGTGGCATGTGTGGACCCAACAATTGGCTTTATTTAATAATGGAGGTGTGATGTATGGAGAGAATAAATCTCCAACGATCTGATTTTACAAACTGTGTTTATTGTTAAGGAAAAAGAGTAGATCCATCGGAGTTGGGTCATGTGGACTTCATGTGCTATAATTATTATTTTTTCGAAAGAAAAGGAACAATCATGTTGTTCTCTCTCGTGTTAAGATCTGGTGTGTTTTCTTCTAAGTGAGTTGTGTACTATTTAGTAAATTTAACCAGTACATTCGATTATTTAAACTGGAAAAAGCCAAAAAAAAAAAATAAAAAAAAAATTCGGAAAAAGTATTAGTGTACAAGCTAAATAGTCAGTTTTAGAATTGAAAGGACATGGAATGAAAAACAAAGAAAACAAAAACAAATCTTTTTAGGCCTTCACCCATAATTTGGTGTATGGTGTTTTATTTTATTTTTCATCTTTCATTATAATACCATATTTTACATTTATAAATAATTTGTTTTAACATGAACAAAATATTATTTATTACTATATTATTAAATTTAAGATTTTTTTACTTTTTAAATATTTGAAAAATAATAATTATCCATAATTGATTAATATATATATTAATATAAAATATAATTAATAAATTAAAATAATGCATTTTAAAGTTTAATATGAACTTTCAATCTTTAATTTTTTTTTCAAGTTAAAATATTTTGAAATTGAACATATATAATTATACTCATCATCTCAACTTTTATATGCTGGACTTGGTCTTGTTCTTCAATTATTACATCAATATCATGTTCATCTTTTGTAATCATATTATGAATTATATGAAGCAAAAGTTTATTATATCATGTAACACTTTTTTACTCCAAAAACATGCTTATTCAGCCATAATTATTACAAATATTGATTGCATTACTCTAAAAGCATGTTTCACAATAAAAAATTCATGTTTTTGCGTTTTTGCAAATAATTTTTTTGGACCATATAGATCATCAATTATTGAAAGAAAAGTAGACCTTTTAGATATATACCATCAGCTATATAATAACTTGTTATAATTTTCCTCATCAATAACATAATTAACAGGTGGAGCAGTTCCTTCAACTAAATTTGCAAAAAGATGAGATGCAAATAACACATTATTTCATTGTTAGATCGAGATAGACCAAAATATGCATACTAAATCCAACGATCATAATTAGTTACAGCATCTAGAGTAATAGTAGGAGATCCATTATGACTAACATATTGTCATCACCAAGCTGTTGACAATTTTTCTATTTCCAATGCATACGATCTAAATTATCCAACATATATGGAAAGCCACAGCGTTCACTAATGTGGAGTAGCCGTGCAACATTGTTAGCGTCAGATTATTGAAGATAGCGGCGAAAAACACTTCGACAACAACACGACAAAATTGTTTCAAACGTTTTGTTGTTGTAAACTCTCCTATTTTGATATATTCATCAATGGAATTTGCAGGTACACTGTATGTCAATATTAGAAATATAGCAGTTATTTTTTGTAAACTAGAAAATTCAAGTTTACGGATACCATCTCTTCATTGGACAAAATAATTATTTTGTCTTTGAATAACTTCATAAATATGCAGAAACAAAAGATGGCACATCTGGAATCTTGTCCTGAACATCATCTCAGAAAACAAATGACTTTTTATAAAATATTTGTTAAAAAGATTGTGAAAAGTACTTTACGGATCACTGTTAATAACTATATAACCTGGAATAAATCCATTATGAAAATTCTCCGGATTAAATAGATTTTGATAGATGAAAAAGTTATTTTTTGCAGTGATTTGAGTTACCCCATTCTTTTCTATATATCATTACAAAAATCATTACCTAAAAAAAGGAAGAAGAAGAATATCATATATATAATAAACTATAGTAGTTGAATTTATCTTTTATGAGAAGAAATAGAAAATGAATATGATTTTATTTTCAAACAAAGTATCCATTTTTATAGTGTAAACAAATTGATATTAGCCATTAAATCTATTTGATCAATAACTAACTGTTGCATTGATAATTTTAATTTATGTCTTTTACCAACTATCACTTTCTCACAAAAAAGATGAATCAATTTTAGTCTTTGAATTTCTTTGGATAAGATTTAACTGACCACCTTCTAAAAAGATGAATCAATCTAAGTCGTTGAATTTCTTCGGGTAAAATATAACCATTGCATTGATTAGTCTCTTCATGTCTTATATCAATTATCACCATCTCTATAACTACGAAACAATCTAAGCCCTTGAAATTCTTTGAATAAGATATAACCGTTGCATTAATCAGTCATTTCATG
Organism: Sisymbrium altissimum; assembly: GCA_900406495.1. NCBI lineage: Eukaryota > Viridiplantae > Streptophyta > Magnoliopsida > Brassicales > Brassicaceae > Sisymbrium > Sisymbrium altissimum. Next base: position 14,235 of record OVBI01001692.1, read on the forward strand.
TCTTTTATCACTTACCACCATCTAAAAAATACGAATCAATCTAAGCCATTGGATTTTTTTTGGCTAAGATCTAATCGTTGGATTGATTAATCAATTCATGCCTTATATTAATTATCACCATCTCAGAAAATGATGAATCAATCTAAGCTATTGAATTTCTTTGAACAAGATCTAAACATTGTGTTAATTAGGCACTTCATGTCTTGTATTACTTACCACATTCTCAAAAGGATGAATCAATCTAAGCCATTGAATTTTTCAGCCAAGATCTAACCGTTGCATTGATTAACCACTTCATATCTTATATCAATTATCAGTATCTCATAAAACGACAAATCAATCTAAGCTCTTGACTTTTTTGAACATGATCTAACCATTACATTGATTAGTCACTTCATGTATTTTATCACTTACCACATTCTCAAAAAGATGAATCATTCTAAGCCGTTGAATTTCTTTGGTTATCTAACTGTTGAATTTATTAGTTACTTCATGTCTTATAATAATTATCACCATCTCAAAAAAAAATGATGAATCAAACTAAGCTGCTGAATTTCTTTGCACAAAATCTAACCGTCGTATTAATTAGTCAGTCCATGTCTTTTATCACTTACCACATTCTCAAAAAGATGAATCAATCAAAGCTGTTGACTTTCTTCGGCTAAGATTGAACTATTGCATTGATTAGTCACTTCATGATTTTATATCAATTATCACCATCTCATAGAATGATGAATCAATCTAAGCTGTTGAATTTCTTTGGCCAAGATCTAACCGTTAATTTTTCTTTCACTTCTCTATATAAATGTATAGTATTATTTGAATGATCACACATGCTCTTCAGTCAATTTTCTTACCACTAATATTTCATCAAAATGATTACAAGTTCCACTACAAGAAAACAAGTTTTTTGTGACTAAAATTGTGATAAATACATTAGTCAAAATGTTTCATATTCTATTGAAGAAGATACACATTTATGTCATATGCATCTTGATGTTTCTCAAAATCCAATTATAGAAATAAACCAATCACGATATCAGTTTTGGATAAGAATTCAAACAGAATATGAAATGTATCATCAAAGTCAACCAAAACCTAAAAGATCTTTACAAACTCGACTTACAACAATTCTTTCTACAATCTCCAAAACTGAGAGGATATGTTAACCAGATTGAAAATAAGAATCCTAGTGGTGCTTCCAAGTAAGACATTGTAAGTATATATATATACTTGGGTTATTTTTACTTGCTGTATCTCTATTAATTTATTATATTGTTTAACTTATTTATGTTTTTTTCTTATCAATGATAAACCAGTTAAACCAAATAAAGATATTACTAATATAAGATATTAAATACAAGAAAAGATTCAAATTTGATCATGTATGGTCTATCCTTAGTTACAAATTTTAACTAATTGATAATATTGATTAAGTTATACTATTAAATCAAATAAATTAATTAATTAACAGTTTAGTGCCGTGAATTACTATCACACTATATTTGGTGTGACACTGTTCATAAAATAATAAACTAAATAACTTAGTGTTAAATTTAGCATTTGGTTGAAGTATATTTCATACCATAAATGGTGTTTTATTGTCCTATTAGAATTTTCCTTACAAAATAAATTTATTCGTAAAGGTGATAAATCTGGAAATATTGTTCTGTATTTTACCCTTAATATTAAAATATATGTTTAAAAGATTTTAAAGTCTTCTTAAAACTCTAGCATATATTGCATGGTCCAAACTAGTATTTGAGACTCCAAAGGCATGGTGATATAACAACTGGCTTTTCAAACAAGAATTTTAAATAGTGATACTCATTAAGGTTGAATTGTAGTTATCAATCCGGAGTTAGGTTTGGTTTTTTCGGTTTTTTTGGTTTTTGGTTTTATGGTTACTAAAAATTAACGACCATATTAATACCATACTTACTATAGTTTGGTTCGCTTAATATACATGTGGTTTTCGGTTTATTTGATTTTATACCAAAAACCATAACTATATCTAAATTTTTATAAAAAATTTATGAATTAAAATTATATGATTAGAAATCCAATTTACTAAAATATAAAAATACTAATATTATTATTTTATCCTCAAATAAATAATATTTAGTACAAATAAAATAAATTATGAGAAATAATCAATAAAATTATTAACTTTAAAATAAATAAATATCAATATTATATAAATATACATATAAATATCTTAATATATTTTACTATATTCTCTTAATCGGTTTCTTTCAGTTTTTTCGGTTTGCTCGATTTATAACAGAATCATATCCATATACTACAGTTTCTAAATGATAGCATCCATTCGGTTTATTTGGTATTACCAAAACCAAACTATATTCTCTATTTCGGTTCAGTATAGATCGGTTTGGTTTGGCATTACCGGATTGAATAACTCTAGTAGTGATTAGTGAAAGATGAAATATTCTTCAGATAGAGGCTACAATTAGTATTAGTGTTTAAATCAAAGTTTTCTCAGTTAATTAGAAACTTTGGTGAGAAGGGTGAACATATATAGTAAATCATATTAGAATTGATCCAATTATGATAGTACTTGCTCAATTGCTTGGAATCTATTTGCAAAAATATTGTTCACCATTTAAAATTTTAATGACAACGGATTTTCAAAAAATAAATATAGTTAAAGTTGATTTTGCATTATATTTCTTAACTTAAAAAAAAAAGAATTGCTTTGAAAATAGTAAAGTATATCATAAGAGTGGTTGTCTCTAAGAGCATTATTATTGGGGGTTCCAAACCATAGTCTCTAAAAATATAAATATAATAGAAAATATTATATAGTATTTTTTAATCATGATAGAGTCTCCTTATTTTTGGAATACTCAACCAAAATCTCTATGTTTAGAGACTTTGGTTGAGTATCCAGGAGACTCTATCATGATTAAAAAATATTATACAATATTTTCTATTATATTTATATGTTTAGAGACTATGATTTAGAATCCTCAATAATATTGCTCTAAAGGTTCAACTAAAAAAACGCTATCTGACTCGAATCTTAAAGCAACTTTTTGCTCACCACCTGTCGACATCGCCTCTCCTCACTCTTGCTTTTGCTTCGTTCACTGTTTTTGCTTCTTTTGCTTTTTCCTTGCTTTCATTTTGTGGCTCTTCTAGCTTCGTCTTCCTGATATCCTTTGCTAGTCATGGAGCTCCAGTTTGCACCGGGAGCAGCCCTTTCTCAACCTCTATCAACCAGATCTGCTACAATGGTACTCAGGTTGGATGTTTATCAACTTCGTATGTTGTTTAGGACCCGCCAGATCAACACCTCTCTCGGGTAAAACACGTGGAGCTTCTGCTATTACCAGCACATTCTACCACCGCACCTCATATTTTTCAGTTTCTTCTACCGGCAGGAGTTTTAAAGATCTATGTCTTACAGCCTTCAATCAGCGTTAAATCGTGCCACTCTGTTAACGACCCCATCACTGCTGCCATTGATCTCCACCTCTGTTGGACGTCTCGCCGGCCCACTGTACCTTGAATTTGCCCACACCGTCGCCATCCTCTCTCTTCCTCTCGAGGAAACCCCAAAACCTAGTTTGGTTTCAACCAATATAATGTGCCTGACCCAATATGCATTCAAAGTGGGCTTTGGCCTAATCTCTAACCTACCAATCCCCAGTCTGGCCAATATGCTATTAAAGTGGGTTTTCCATGATCTTTAACATGTCAAGTCTCAGTCCAACAATCTTCAATCAAACATGCTCTACGTTATCCCTTATGGTCCGCGTGTTCCCTCTGTTGATGGCCGGCATTTTACCTTTGGTTCTCCCGACGACGGATCAAGATCTCCGGTAACCTTCTTCTCTGGTAAAATTTTTTTGCTTATTCATTGTTATCAGAACTTGGATTTGAGCATTGGTTTAAATTTAGGGGGATTAAACCTAAATTCATCCCACCTCATGGTTTATGGGGCTTTGTTCTCACCGGAGTTTTCACCAAAACTCTTGTCTCAATTTTCTCTCTCAGGAGAGAATACCCTCCTCCTTTTTGGAGCGAGACTTTCAATGTGTGAACACTCGTTGGTCTTGTTTCTAAAAAAAGCTGTCTTCAATCCTACCTTTTTGCCAAATTCAACAACACGAAATCTGAAGAACTGGGATTTGTGTGCTGATTTCATAGCGTTTGTTGGTATCATATTTTCAGATTCGACAACTTCTCGAGTTCTATCGGAATTTCCCTCTAACTATCCCAAAGGAAGACATAATCATGACTTGTATTTCCTTTGAATCTATCATGTTTTTATGCTATTTTTGTTTCATGTTTGGTGTGACTTTTGTTCCTTCGGATCCAACCTCTTCTGTTTGGAACAGTCCCTCCCTAATAGATTGTAACCATCCTTAACTTTACAAAATAAATGGTTTTACACACACACAAAAATGCATACAAGTGATTTTGAAATAACGTTTATAAAATACCAACTTTAAGTGGCAAACTTTATATAAGAATTGTAGGACATCTTAAATGTAAAAAAACTTGTAATACAGTGGTAAATGCATATTTATTATGGCCAAATCACATATTCCAGTTTTTTAATAATTTGTGATATAAATATTTATCGATCAAATTATTATCATTGGTTTAGGTGTTTTACTGTATATGGTTGGATTTTTACATCGTAGATATCTTTCTTTAGATTTGGAAGTCCTCGGTTTCTCACTAGCATAGCAACGAAGATAAGTCTCCATCCGCCGATTGGTTACTTTTGTCTGACCATCCAACTGTGGAAGGTAAGCTGTGCTCAAACAGAGCTTAATATCAGAGAGACGAAAGATTTTCTTCCAAAATAAGCTGGTGAAGACCTTATCTCGATCAGACACGATCGTAAGCAGAAACCCGTGCAGTCGGATGATCTCCTGAATGAATAACAAGGCAACATCAGTCGCTGGAAAAGGATGCTTCAGTTTCAGTAATCTTCCCTGAACCAGCTTATACTGCGGATGTTTTGCTGGATCTTGCTGTAACTCCGAAATAATTAACTAAAGGGCTGGATCGTATCAACCTCCCCACAAATCTCTTCCAATTGAATAGAAGCCAGCACCAAAATAGCAAAGAGAGAGGGAACGGCCTTGCGCGAAAGTGCATCAGCGGCTTTGTTCTCTAAGCCTGGCTTTTATTGGATCTCGAAGTCGAACCCTAGTAACTTTGTCAGCCACCTCTGATATTCAGCATTCAATTTCCTCTGCTCCAACAAGAATTTGAGACTCTTCTCATCGGTACGGACCAAAAAACGACGACTAAGAAGGTAGTGTCGCCACTTTTGCACAGCAAAGACAATGGCCATAAGTTCCCTTCCATACACTGCTTTCAGTTGTTGGCGGTCCGTATGAGCTTGGCTGAAGTAAGCAATGGGACGTTGCTGTTGCATGAAAACGGCCCCTAACCCGCTACCCGAAGCATCTGATTTAATGACAAACAAGTGGTTAAAGTCAGGCAGAGCTAACACAGGAACCCTGGTCATGGCGTGCTTGAGATGGTGAAATGCAGAAGTAGCCTCTCTGTTCCACTGGAACTGATCTCTCTTCAGTAATGATGTCAGGGGTTTGGCAATACTCCCATAGCCTTGAACAAACTTTCGATAATAATCCGTAAGGCCTACAAAAACCCGAAGCTCCTTAATATTGCGAGGTTCCAACCAATCAACCATTGCTTGCACCTTACCATAATCCGCATGTACGCCATCGACCGTAATAGCATGGCCCAAATACTCAATACTGCAACTGCCAAACTGGCACTTCTTGCGGTTGACAAAGAGTTGATTGGCATGGAGTAACTGAAGAACCATTGATATATGTTGTATATGTTCCTCATCATCTCTACTGTAAACCAAGATATCGTCAAAAAATACCAGCACGAACCTTCTCAAATAAGGTCGAAAAACGTCAATCATCAGAGATTGAAAAGTTGTTGGAGCATTAGACAACCCGAATGGCATGACGAGGAACTCGTAATGTCCATCATGTGTACGAAATACCGTCTTAGAAACATCAGCAGCGTGGACCAATTGATGATACCCTGAACGAACGTCGAGTTTCGAGAATATGCTTGCCCCGTGGAGTTCATCCAATAACTGGTCGATCATAGGAATAAGGTATCCGTCTGGTACTGTGACATTGTTGAGGACTCGGTAATCCATACAGAAGCGCCAGCTCCCATCCTTCTTCTTCACCAACAAAACCGGGCTCAAAAAAGGGCTGGAGCTCTCCTGAATAATACCCGCAGCCAACATAGAAGTGATTTGCCTCTCGATTTCTGCCTTCTGTGCCTCTGGATATCGAAAAGATCGCACGCTTACTGGTTGTGCTCCAGGTTATAAGATGATAGCATGCTCCTTCCCTCGAGAAGGCGGTAACCCTGTTGGCTCCTCAAACACCGTCGAAAATTTAGAAAAGGCGTCCACCAACGCGGAGACTGGAGTAGAAGAGCATGCTTCTGCTGCGTAAAGACCACCATATTCCCCAATCACGCCTTGTACCCCATCCTCCATTTTTTTCCAGATTGTTTTCACAGACACCAAGGCAGAGTGTAAACTCGGGTCTCCTTGAAAGGTAACCAGAATCCCGGCTAACTCCACCTGTATCCGTTGGAGCAACCAGCTAACCTTCATATCGCCTAACGTACACAGCTATTGAATCCCCAAAATCACATCAGCAACGCTTAATTCTAGGGGAAGGTAGGACGAGAGGATTGTACAGCCTTGTAAATCCAATGGTGTCATAGTAATGATATCCTGACCTTGCATAGTACGGCCTCCTGCGACCATCATGCTGTAACCAGAAGTTTCTTTGGCTGTTAAGCCCAACTGTGCGATCAGCTTTGTCGAGATAAAATTAAGCAAGGCGCCACTAGTGATCAGGACCAAGACATCAACCCCCTTAATCTTTCCGCGGACCTTCATTGTATGTGGAGAAGATATCCCCACGATGGAATTGATAGAGACGTCAGCCACTGCGGCATCGAGCTCAATAACGGCCTCGGCGTTGGAGGGCTGGTGCTCTAGCCACATATCCTCAGATCCGTCCTCGTGAGCAATCAGAATCATTAATTTCTCTCAAGCGCAAACGTGGTTGGCATGATGTTTTTCATTGCACTTAGAGCAGAGCCCTACGACACGCTACTTCACAACCTCGGTCGGCATAAGGCGACGGAATGGTGGCTTCAAGCGATTTTGGAAAGGATTAGCTCGAGTACCCTGATACGACGTTGTCGTCTGGGGCGGAGGTAAGGAAATGGGCTTCGGCCGCGACTGCTGTGGAGAATAAGGTGGTTTGGAGCTTAATGGGCTTATTGAACTAGGATGGGAAAAACCTTTGTCAGGCCCAAACTTAGGCGACTGAAGCTTTGGTCCGGAAGACGTCGGCGGTAACAAATCTTTCTGGAGAGACCAATCCTCCGCCATAGCTGCGAGACTCATCACTCGTTCGAGATCGCGAGGTTCAAACATCCTGACCCCGGCTCGAATCTTTGGTTTCAACCCCATCATAAATGTCAGTTCCAACATCGGCTCCGTAACATCCTGAGCGTTCGTCGCCAGAGAGATGAAGTCACGGCATTAGTCACTGACCAATCCTTCCTAACAAAGAGACAGTAGCTGTTCGCCGGCGGTTGTATGACATACCTTCGAGTATTGACGCAGAACACGATGTTTCAGTTGTGCCCAGGTTTGAAAAGTGTGTCGGTCGCACTCCCACTGATACCATAAGAGCGCCGGACCCGAGAAACACATACGGACAACACTGAGTTTGTCCGTGTCAGAAAACTCGCTGAGTTCGAAGTATTGTTCGACGCGGAGAACCCAACTATCCGCGTCATCGCCGTCAAACGCCGGAATCTCCAAACGTCGTATCAGCGGTTGGTTTATGATGGAAGGACCATCGGGGCATGATGGTGAGGGTTTGATCATGGGACCCGTTCTCGACCCATCGATTGGTGTGTCAGGAAGCAGCTGAGATGTGCAGATCTGACTCTTTGTCGCGTCCGGAGAACATGACTCACTCACGAGAACACCCAAGGGAGGAGTGTCGTCGCCAAGACCCATTTTTTCCACCATTTGCGCTAATCTCAGGAGTAGTTGTTGAACGGTTCGCGAAAAGGGATTGGCCGACCGCTGTGCTGTTCGAGAGATCTATGAAACTTGAGCAAAAGGGTTTGCCGTCGCTGGACATTTATACCGAGCAATTGATAACATAAGCTCCATATTTGATTGCCTTCTCATATGCCAAGTCTGTACATCCAGGATAGTCTCCACTCGCACCATTTTTCGATATAACAAGAAAATCCCTGTAACATGGACCATTTGGTAGATAAAAAAGTCAACTACATAGGTTGCCTTTTCCTTTTAGTAGGTAAAAAAAAAAGATTAGTAATTACAGTCATTACTTTGTTTTTGTAGCGTTTTCACTAACATGGGATAAGCAGTTTGAAGAAAATACAAAAGGAAAATGTTTGATTTTGAGTATTTCCAGCAATGGTATTTCTTGAATATATTTTGCTTACAAATGGATGCAGACGCAGTTATGGGAAAATTAGAGAGCACACTATCGATAGAGAAATCGTCGTTGTCCACAAAAGATATATACTCAGACACTGGATCGAAACTGTAGTTATGTGCGATATCAACATCATTCGCAAAACCTGACACGTATACTTTTTAATCCTGCTTTGTGAGCATCTTGAACTAAGGATGTGGGAGGAAGCAAGTACTGCTTGTCATTGAGTGGCAATATGAAAGACTTTGAAACAAGAATCCCTCAAGCAAACGTCTTGACAAAAGTTAGGTTAACCAGGATAGAAGCAAAGGTTTGGTTTGTTGTTGGCTTGAAATCTTCTTTCCCGAGAAATTGGAATACAAAACTCAGTCTGTTACGGCCGAAAGGGCCAGCAATTTTCTGAAAGAAATTCACTTCAGGGGAAGATATGTAGTCAATGGAAACAATTCTTGAAGCTGATATCAGAAAGCTGCTCATGCTCAGATTCTGCTGAGCGTAGAATGCATCGTGCAGGACATTTAATTAAATACCTGTTGGTCTTAATTGCGTGGCTACATTTTGAACCGTCGAAAATGCATATATTCCATTGAATTTTTCTGACCGAGACAATATTATTCGGATCACTGCAACAGGTAATAACAAAAAAAAACAGACACGTTCGTGGGAAGATAATAGAAGACAAAATAACCCAATGACGCGTGTTTTGAAGGTTCCGATGATGGCGACGACTTGGTTGGTTTGTTAATGGTGACGACGGTAAGTAGATTTAGCTTTTAAAATGGTTTTTCATTTGTTAATGGCGGCAGAAAGTAACTGTTCATCTTCTCTGATGAAGGTTTTCCAGATTGACGATGGTAGATTTTTTTATGTATAAAGCGGTTGATGGCAGATTTATTAGAAATGATGATAAACTTTTTTCTTTACAAAAGGATTAATGGTAGACTTATTAGGATTGATGATAGACTTTTTTTTCTTTACAAAATGTTTGATAGTAGATTTATTATAAATGATATGGTAGACTTTTTTACTTTACAAAACAATTGATGGTAGATTTGTCTAATGAATCAATTTCGATCAATGGAAAAGTAACTGTTATTCTTCTCTGATTCGGATTTTGCAGATCAAACGGCGATGATATTACGATAGATCTACAAATTTGAAGTATTAATAACAAAAAACGCAAAACTGATGAATTATGTGAAAATAAGAGTTGCCGGCGCCTGTAAAAAAATAATTGCAGGTTTAAAACCCTAAAACGAAGAAGATGAAAAAATTATGATCATGCCATTAATGAAAAAATAAAAAATAAAAAAATTTGTTTCACGGTAGATTTATTTAAATGTGATGGTAGATTTATTATGATATGACAACAGATTTAATGGTAATTATATTGTGTCGTAGATAAATTTGAAAGTGATGATAGATTCATTTTTTATGTGATGGTAGCTTTATTATAAATTGATGATAGATTTATTGACGGTCATAACGTGATGGTAGATTTTTTTATTTTATTTTTATTTGTGGATATTTGATTGTAATGCATCTTATGTATAACCTTATGTTAACAAGTAAATGTAATATATGATCGTAAAGCAGATTAAGAAAGACCATAAAACAGATTACTATTGTTGGATTAATGTTGTTAATAACAAAACTTAAACACAATTAAGAATTAAATGTTTATTTGTTAAAGAACTTGTAAACAGTTTATAACTTTCTACAAAAAATGAAAACAAATACAACTGAAATATAGCCATTACCTAATTATTCACCATGAATACATATAAAATTGACTTTCATCCTTCTTAAATCTAATTAAGTTAAGGGTGAAATTTTTCAATAGTTGCAGAATTTGTTTATCCAAATAATTATTCAGATTGTTTAAATAATTTTTCTAATATAATTCAAATAATTACATGTTAATTTTTGAAAATTCTCATTTTAATTAAATGTAAACGTATCATTTTAAAATATATATATAAATATATCATCATGATCAAAGTTGATCATAACAATAAGTCTACCATCACTATAAATCTACCACCATAAATCTCAATAAGTCTACCAACCGTAGTGTATTTAATAAAATTCCAAACATTGAATAAATATATCGTTAAAAGAAATAAATCTACCAACGTCTTCTAAATCTACCATAACTATAAACATATCTATCATAACATGCATACGTAAAAAAATTTATCAGCAAAGAAAATAAATCTATCATATACGTTTAAGTCTACCGTCAATAAATTAAATATATCATCTCTACGTACAGAAATAAGTCTACCACCACTAAGAATAAATCTATCACTCCAAATTAAATCTACCGTCACATAAAAATAAATCTATCATTCAAATCAATAATTTTGTCAATTGACCAATAAGTCTATCATTCCAAAACAAATATATCATCATAGCAAAATAAATCTAACGTTCCCAAATATGTCTATCATAACGTAATAATAAGTCTATCAAACTAAGTATATCATAAACTTAATAAATTTATCGTAGACTTAATAAGTCTGCCAGTTTAAAATAAGTCTATCACCAAAGGAGTGGTAGACTTATTTCATTTTCCTCGTTTTTTTGTTTACGTGGCAGAATTCATTTATAGCATTTTTCGATATTATGGTTTTTGTCAACACATGAGAAAAGGATAAAATAAGTATAAAAGATTACTTTAGTAATTTTCAAAGATTGACATCATTCTAGTCATTTTCCAAATTTCGAAGGTTATTTTAGCAATTCTCCCTATACCTATCTATCTATCTTACTATTATTATTTGCCAAGTACACTTTTAAAAATACTCAAAAAATCTCTTATTTACCAACAATGCCACACATATAATGAAAAAAAGTGTTTGGATACAAGTTTAAATTGGGTTAGAGTTATCAAATTTAACTGAGTTAACTCAGTAGACCAATTATCCAATTAATATGACGTAGGTTTACTTAAATTAGACCAAAATCCAAATTGGTTTTGATATCAAAAGATCAAACCCAATCATCATAAATCTCGCCAAGAATATATTTAAGAAAATTAAATTATATTCTTTCCAAACTACTTTTTTTAGAAAATCTTCGCAGATTTTATGTAAAATTTGTTTAGGAAACCTTCTCAGATTAAATATTTGACAATGAATTAGTTTAGGAAAATCTCGCAAATCAAGGAAAATCAGATATTTAATTTAAAAAAATTATAAGCCGAAATTTATAGAAAATTAAAAATAAATACAATCGAAATAATTATCAATACTTACTTTGAAAAAAGAAAAAATAATTCAAATCATAAAAAAGATAATCATAAATTCTATATCTCTAAATTTAAGTAACTTACCTAAATAATAGATTTTTATGCTTAACTATCTAACAACCTCCATTATCTTTCAACTCTATATATACAGAAAGTCAACTTGCCAACTCTACTACATACGATGTCAAAAAAAAAATTCGAAGCTTTTGACTATTTCTTATACCACTATAATTCAATCAATTATGATGCACATTAACATGACTTTTCTTTACTTCTTTGCAGGAAGTTCATAGTATTGCAAATTTATCATAATTATTTGTAGGATGTTCATGGTATTGTATTTTTCTATTTCTAATGTTTTAATTAGATTTAATTGTTTCTTATAATTTATATAACTATATTTTTAATTAATCAATTATGATGCACTTTAACATGAATTTTGTTTACCTCTTTGGAGGAAGTTCATGGTATTGTGAATTTATCTACTCATTTGTAGAAAATTCATGGTATTGTATTTTTCTATTTCTAACATTTTAGTTAGATTTAATTGTTTCTTATATTTATATAACTATATTTTTAACCTTATTTTTTTGTCTTATCTGTAAATAGATATAGAGTAGAGATTGAAGAAAATGAGGTTTTCTTATAGAAGAAAGACAGAGATTTAAATTGAATTCTTATTGTGTTTTTTAAAATATTTAGAATGAAGTAATTAATTGATTTGTCTTTTAACTTTATTTTCTTATAGGAGAAAGACAGAGATGAGTGGAGAGTACAATACGATGAAGAAGAGCAAAATCCAAAAATAACACGTTACAAAAAATTCCTTTCTTTTTTTACTTAATTCATTTAATAATTATAAATAGTTATTCAGCTATACAGAAATTTTTTTATTTCATTTTATACAAATATTTAATAAATTATTAAACTGGAAAACATATAATCAACAAATATAACAATATTTATAACTATTAATATAGTAAATCAACAAAAAATATAATACACACATAAATATAATTCTTCTAAAACCAATAAACAATAAATATAATATAATGTATTTTAATTTTAACNGCACCAAAAAAAAAAATTCATTCAATAATTGAATTCTTAATCTATTAAATCAATACAAAATATAATTCACACATAAAGTTTTTATAACACCAGCTAATACAAAATATGATTCACACATAATACAATTTTATTAACATCAACAAATCAATTAAATCATACAATAAACAAATATAGATAATATATTTTAAAAAAACTTTACACATATGATAATATGATGACAATTAATATAGTAATCATCTATATAACATTTATTATGATTTTCAAATAATAAAAAAATTTTACTCCGGACGTAGAACGGGTAAAATCCTAATACTAATATTATTTCCAAGGCACATTTTTTAAAAATACTTTAAAAAATATTTTATTTACAATCATGCTATTATTTTTGTTTGGCAACAGATTTTATAGTAATCTTTGCATTTTCTGTCAATATTTATTATTTCATAACTACTAAAATTTAGGAAAGATTCTAGGATTTTATTTCAAAATTCTAAGATTTTAGTTTCCAAAACTGTAGACCATTTAAAAAAAAACATAACAAAAAATGAATACCTTATATTTTAATTTTAAATAAATTATATTATTGTTATATAACACTTATAAAAAATTTAGTCCTAGTACTGATGTAAATTATTTGTATCACTATTTTTAAATTCTTTTAATTAAATGATGCAAATATCATTTACATCATTTATAACTCATATAAATAAGTTTCTACTTTAACTTAACAAGTTTATATTTTTGGGCTTAACTTAACAAGATATCATCTACTTTAACTTAACTTAACAAGATATGATAAGGTAGAAATAATTATTCTCCCATCTTTTTATGCAGCTGTTATTTCAAATCCCTACAGGGTACATAATATGTTCAGGAACCCGAATGAGAGAAATTCAGGGAAGCTTATTTTGCTTTCTGAATTCCTAAGCCTGGCAAAGAACTCTACTTCTCTCGCCGGTGTTTTGATCAGTGTAGAGGTGAGTTTCTCGTACCTCTTAATCCCAAGATTTCAACAATCAGACTTGTAACGTTTTATCTCTCCTTCAGAATGCAGTGTACCTGAGAGAGAAGGAAGGTCTCGACGTGGTTAAAGCGGTTCTTGATACACTCACGGAAACTGGTTACAGCAATGGAACGATAACACCAAAGGTCATGATTCAATCAACGAGCAGTTCGGTTCTGGTTGACTTCAAGAAGCACAGCAAGTACGAGACTGTCTATAAAGTTGAGGAAAACATTCGTGATATAGTGACTTTGTTATCGAACACATAAAACAATTTGCCAACGCTGTTGTCATCGGAAAATCATCAGTCTTCCTGTACCGTGATAATTTTGTCGCTAGGCAAACCAATATGGTGGAAAGGCTGCAGAAGCCTCAGCTCTCGGTTTATGTTGAACATTTTCAGAATGAGTTTGTATCTCAACCCTATGACTTCTTCTCTGTTGCAACATTTGAGATAAACACATATGTCTTTGGAGTTAGTATCAGTGGAACCATCACCGAGTTTCCTTTCACAGCTGCAAGATACAAAAGTAAGTGGCCCCAGATTTGCACCACCAAAGGTCTCACAACAAAAAGTTATGATCATCATTGTCTAACTTTGTTTCTCTTCAACAGGGAATCAAACCAAACCCCACCATATATGTCTCTTTTTGAACACGGTTTCCTCTTACAAAATATGAGTCGTCTGACTTTACCTCCAGCCAAAGCTCCAACCCCGGTTTTCACAGATGATGATCTCTCTGAGCCACCACTACCTCCAGTTACAGAAAAATCCCCAACTTCAACCCCTGGAGCCTCATCAATCAATGCACAAGCACCTAGGCATAGTGGAGAAACTCGACTCACTCGATCTCTATTGTTGATACTGCAGGTTCTGATTCATATTTCGGGTACTGGTTTGTGGTTAACCGGACTGATGGTTAGATAACATTCTGACTTTGAACCGGAGGAGTCTGTGCAAGTTGAAGTCTCTAGTCGCGATACAGGGTTTGGCTTCTACAGAGTATAAAAGGCGCGTGGTCGTCATCTTCTTCTTCTAACGGTCAATAAGAGAGAGAGAGAAAGTGTTCTTTTGTAATCACCATTGTTATCGAGCTTAAGCTTGCTCGGTGTTGTACTCTTGCTATTTTAGTGATTTGCCGGATTGATCGGCTCCAGGAGATTAACTATCTCATACCGAGTGGTGAACTCCTGGGTTACCAAAATCGTGTCTTTCTTTCTTTGTGCTTTCGTTGTTTCTTTGAGTGAGTATCGAGAGCTGAAAAGAGAAGAGGTCAAGTTAAAGATCGTGTGAGTCAGGATTCGAAATAGGTTCGAATCGTAACAGAGTGGTATCAGAGCCAGGTTACATGGAAAGTGGACTCATGGCGAACGCACGTATCGATGTTGAGAGGTTTGATGGTGATGGGGACTTCTCCCTTTGGAAGATTCGAATGCTTGCGCACTTCGGTATACTAAAGATCAAGCACATCTTGTTTGATGATACATTGACGAAAGAAGTTCCAATGAAGAAGGGAGAAGAGAAGGCTCCTGAAACTGATGGAGGAAAATCAACTTCGGTGGGACCAACGAAGACTAT
The DNA here is from genome assembly GCA_900406495.1 of Sisymbrium altissimum. Classification (NCBI taxonomy): domain Eukaryota; kingdom Viridiplantae; phylum Streptophyta; class Magnoliopsida; order Brassicales; family Brassicaceae; genus Sisymbrium; species Sisymbrium altissimum. The sequence continues at coordinate 29,681 of OVBI01001692.1, forward strand.
TCAAGATCCAGAAAAGATCGAAGCAAATGAGAGAGCTTTAGGTTTGATTATCACAAATCTTGGAAATCAGGTTCTTCGAAAGGTTAAACATTGCACAACTGCAGCTGAAATGTGG
>OVBI01001693.1:0-17000 GCA_900406495.1 Sisymbrium altissimum
ACATCTATGTTTTCATTGTTATAAAATATTAATTTTTTATTTGACTAAACAACTCAATTTTAATTTTAATCTTTAATTAATCTATATTAAATTTTATAAGAATTTATTGGGGCTTAAAATTATTTTAATTTAATTAATATATATTAACTTTTATAGGAATCTATTAGGGTTTAAAATGATTTTTTGTGACTTATTATAAAATAAAACATGTATGATAAAAATTAAGTTATTTATATATTTTTATGTAAATAATATTTTATGTTATTCATCGATAAAAAATATTTAATTACTTTTATAGTATATTTTATTTTAATTTAGACCATATATAAAAACTTGATGTAATATTATATATAAATAAATCGTCATTAAATTATACTCAAGTTAAATAAATTCACATATTCAAAAATTTATAATATAAAATATATATTTAAATTTATTTTTGATTAAAATATTTTATATTATATTATAAATGTTTTAATTCACAAACATAAAACTGAACAATATACTAAATAATTCNTATAAAACTGAATAATATACTAAATAATTCTGTTTTTAATATTTTTTATAAAAAGTTGAAATATTAAAAATTAAAATTTCTGATTTAAGATATAATTTTTAATTTAAATATTATAAAATAATTAATAAATATTTTACTCTGCGCATAGCGCAGGTTATTACCTAGTTAATATATTAAGCCAGAACGTCTTTGATTAGTGGAAACGACGTCGTTTGCGCCGCCGGTGGCAGAGGGAAAAAAAAAGGACAGAAAAAGAAAACTCTGAGAAAGTTGGATTTGGATCTAAAGGAGACATTGGGGGTGGGTCGATCTTCCTCCGCAATTCGATCACGAAGCATTTCTGATCCAAATAGCAAGAGACGATAGCTATACGTCTCGTAATTAACCTGGCGCACCTTGCTTGAATCTCTCCAGTTTCTCAAGTTGCTTGAATCTCTCCAGTTTCCGTGCGTGTGCATTGAGTTAATGTTAAATTCAAGGATCTTATAGATACGTGTTGTGGATCCGAACTCGCGCAGGGGTGGAGATGGATCTGGTCCGGTAATCTCTGAGATTTAGGTTTCAGATTATCTGGTGGAGATGGCTTGGTTCAGTGGAAAGGTTTCTCTGGGAGGGTTCCCAGATCTCACTGGGGCAGTCAATAAATTCCAGGAGAGCGTTAAGAACATCGAAAAGAATTTCGACAACGCCCTTGGCTTTGACGACAAGTCCGAATCTGGTGGTGAAGGTCACTTTCTTTTTTTCTTTTGTTTTGTTTTTGATGCGGATGTTAAGATCGATCTTCTGTTGCAGTGATACGCTTTATGGGATTGTCTTGTATTTTGCTTATTACTAGATTAGCTAGAGAATAGTATTTATTATTCTGGTTATGATTTCAGGGGTGTTCTGTCTTTACTTTAACTCTACTAAAAGTCTATCTTCTGCAGTGCGGCATGAGTCTCCTGTACCTTGGTCTTTGTTCACAATATGAATCTCTTTTTCCCCCCTTTTTAATGCAGCTTCAACTATGTGGCCACCTGCAGTTGATCCCAAAAGTCTCTTTGATCCCGTCATGTCCTTCATGGGCAACACCTCTGATGACAAACTCGATAGATTGGAGGACTCTGCGAGTACGGAAAATCCGTCTCAAACCGAAAGCAGTGAAGAAGAAGGATCTGGTAAGCTAGCCACTGAACAAGCAGCATCCGTTGAAGCAAATAAAGAAACGAATTTGACAAGGGAAGCTGACCAAACAGAGGTTCCTGAGGTAACAGAGACTCTTCTTTTAGATCACAAAGATGATGAACCTGAATCGCAGATGCTTCTCCAAGATTCTTCAGAATACTCGGTTCACCGTCCTGAATCATCTGGTGACACGTCTAGTTTTGAACCTAATAAAAATCCGGAAATGACGGCTTCTCAAGAGTCACAGCCAGAGCGACCCAAGTCGGAAGATGCTGGATCAGAGGCAGAGGAGCCTATGCCAGAGGATGCTGGAACAAATGAAGTTTCTGTAGCAAACAATGACGCAGTTTGCTCTCCTCTGTTCGATGGACCGCATAAGATTGCTAATACGGATGAAACAAAAAATGAACAGGAAAGCCAGGGTGAAAATCTGGAGAAGAGAACATCGTCTGTAAATGTTGAAGTTTCACCTGATATAAATAATTTTAACAGGATAGAGCCCCCTGGTACTCAACTGTCTTTAATTACTGAGTCAGATGTTCCTGCTTATGAGTCTTCTGTGCCCAAGAGATCTTCGTCAGATGAAATTTCAGAGAGAATTGTCGATTTGGTTTCTCGTGAATTGGATTCAAGACTTAATGCTACTGAATTGAATGAAAGCCAGCGTTCGAGCTCTGCGACAAATGCTTCCGACTCTGCTCATGTTGTTCTGGAATTAGAGAAGACCAAAAAGGAAATGAAAATGTTAGAGAACGCCCTGCAAGGTGCTGCAAGGCAAGCTCAGGTACATCTTAAGGTTTCCTTGACAAATGTGCTACCGCTATGGTGCTTCTGGATCTAATTTTCTGGTGATTTTTTTACAGGCAAAGGCTGATGAGATTGCGAAGTTGATGCATGAAAATGAGCAGCTAAAATCTGTCACTGAGGATTTGAAGGTACTAAAGAACATGCAGAAATTTCGTATTTTATTAGATGAAGGATCGATTGTTTTACTCATTCTTCCGACCATCTTTGTTTCGTTTGATTTGATTACTAACCTAAATTCTAATACCTTGTGTGCTCTGAATAGAGGAAATCTAACGAGGCTGAAGTTGAGTCTTTGCGAGAAGAATACCATCAGAGAGTTGCTACTCTTGAGAGGAAGGTATATCTTTCTCTTCGGATTCTTCTTTTTTCTTTATAAATAGACCTTCACGGTTCTTATCTTTGTAGGTTTACGCTCTCACCAAAGAGAGGGATACGCTTAGAAGAGAACAAAACAAGAAAAGTGATGCTGCGGCCCTTTTAAAGGAGAAAGATGAAATAATAAATCAAGTTATGGCTGAAGGTACGGAAACCTTTAGGAACGCTTTAAATCATAAATCATAATTTTCTTTTTTTTTTTAAAAAAAATTGTTAGTGGTTTAATGCATCGCGAGAGCGAACTGTAACTGTTTGGAAATTCAAGGACCTAATTTTTTGCTTAGCTTGAGCCCTTGATGTTAATGCCCATCATTTCAGGCGAAGAGCTTTCGAAGAAACAAGCTGCTCAAGAGGCTCAGATCCGGAAGCTGAGGGCGCAGGTCTAGAATGAGTATCTAGTGTTTCTTTTTCATTACTATCATCAATCTCATTGCTTCTTCTCTTACCTGCTTAGTTTGTTTGTGTGTTAGATTAGAGAGGTAGAAGAAGAGAAGAAAGGGCTGATCACAAAGCTTCAGGTAATTGATGTCACGGGTGATGCTTTAGTTGTTTCACGAACCATGTCATTAAGGATTAAACAGCATAAAGGGGGTGTCTTGATTTTCCAGAATTTTGTTAAAGCCTTGTTCGAAAATCAATCTTCTTGTAGGCAGGATCAATATCTAAAAGACTAAAACTTTGGCTTATTACTTTTTCCTTTCAATTGTCAGTCTGAAGAAACTAAGGTAGAAAGTATTAAAAGGGACAAGACAGCTACAGAGAAGCTGCTGCAAGAGACCATAGAAAAACATCAAGCGGAACTTACTTCGCAGAAAGAGTATTACTCGAATGCATTAGCTGCAGCAAAGGAAGCTCAAGCATTAGCTGAGGAGCGTACCAACAATGAAGCGAGAATAGAGTTAGAGAATCGTCTAAAGGAGGCCGGGGAGCGGGAATCTATGCTAGTCCAGGCACTGGAAGAGTTAAGGCAAACCTTAAGCAAAAAGGAGCAACAGGTTTTGTTTACTCGATCAAATTCGGGACATCTTCTACTGGGATCTCATCTGATAATTTTATCAATACTTACCTACTCGGTGATAAATATATTTTATTACAGGCAGTTTCTATGGAAGACCTGTTCCGTCGTGAAATTGAAGACCTTCAAAGACGTTATCAGGTAAACCAAAGACGTTTTGTGAGGAATTAATAGTATGTTCTGTTTACTCTTTCTAAACCAACTTTTCATGTAGGCTAGTGAACGAAGGTGTGAGGAATTAATCACCCAGGTTCCTGAGTCTACAAGGCCTCTCCTAAGACAGATTGAGGCGATGCAGGTAGGAGTTGATCTCTGAGAAGTTTCCTGAGATTATAAACTTAATATATAATTTGTAACCTTGCATGCATCTTATCTAATTAATTATAGGAAACAACAGCGAGAAGAGCAGAAGCCTGGGCTGCTGTAGAGAGAACTCTGAATGCCCGACTGCAGGTATTTTTTAACATCACTACTCTACCACTTAGATTCAGCCATTTATTATAATAATCTTTCATCCTTTTGTTCAATTTCTACGAATATTTAGGAAGCAGAAACCAAAGCTGCCACAGCTGAAGAACGAGAGCGCTCTGCAAATGAGCGCCTCTCTCAAACCTTATCAAGGATCAATGTTCTAGAGGCCCAGGTTTTCTTTGCTCCATGACACTTTCTTCATCAATGTCACGTCTTTTTTCTAAACTCAAGCTTACCAAGTTCTTCTATGCAGCTTTCATGTCTTAGAGCAGAACAGGGCCAGTTAAGCAAGTCGCTCGAGAAGGAGAGGCAGAGAGCGGCAGAGAATAGACAGGAGTATCTGGCAGCTAAGGAGGAAGCAGACACCCTAGAAGGTCGAGCCAACCAACTTGAAGCGGAAATCAGGGAATTGCGGAGAAAACATAAGCAAGAGTTGCAAGAAGTGCTGCTCCACAACGAGCTTATTCAAAAGGTGCTACATAGAATCGGTGTCGTAATAAATGCCCCATCAGTTATGGAGTTAAAAAGCCTGAAGTATACAGCGGCCTCTTTTTTAATTGATCAAAGTAGTGTTTCGGAAGAAGAGTTGTTGTGCTTTCCAAAACTTATTCATCGCAAGTAGCACGGATATTCCACTCCACTGCGGTTGCCAATTTTTAGATATTTAGTGATAAGCTACTTGTAGCTTCTAGTAGCATGCAAACTACTCCAGCTCACTACTCTTCTTTACTGACCGGTTGTCTCTGCATTTTCAGGACCTAGAAAGGGAGAAGGCTTCCCGTTTGGATCTTGAAAGAACAGCCCGTCTCAATTCCTCGGCGGCCTCTGAACAGCTTCCTATAGCAAGGCAAAATTCTGCCTTCGATAATGGTAGGATGCATCTCAATCTGGATTAATACAAAAGAATTAAGGCCTTGGGCACCCGTAATTCCTTAATTGTATTATCAGGAGGCTTGCCAAGAAAGCTCTCAAGCGCAAGCAGCCTTGGCAGCATGGAGGAGAGCTATTTTCTGCAAGCTTCGCTTGATTCTTCAGATAAATTGTCTGAGAAGAGAAGCATGCCTGAGGCAACTATGAGTCCATACTACATGAAGAGCATCACACCGAGTGCTTATGAAGCCACACTTCGACAGAAAGAGGGTGAACTTGCTTCATACATGTCCCGCTTGGTAAGTGTGAAACGTGTACAACTGTTCAATTTTGTGTAGTTCTGTTGGTGGGCTTTTGGAAAGTTGCTTAGAATTGGGATTTAGGTCGACATAAATTTTGAATCTCCGAGCCCTTAGAACGATTCACCTTGAATAGGTTAAAATGGGGCACTACGGGAGTTGGGGATCATGTTGAGAAATTGCCCTTCTTTTATAAGCTGGTTGAAAATGTTTAGCTCTAGTTGCATAGGCTTGTTATTAGTACCATCCACTAATTTAGAATCTAACTGTAAAATTTTAAACCTATTCTGGTGATATTCCGTCCTGCGACAGGCATCAATGGAGTCTATCAGAGATTCCCTGGCTGAAGAACTAGTCAAAATGACAGCAGAGGTATATATAGCGCCGAGAGTTTAGAGTTGTTAATTTTCTGATCAGTGTTAGTAAGGATGTATAATTTGGCCACTCTGGATGTAGTGTGAGAAATTAAGGGGCGAAGCGGATAGGGTGCCGGGAATAAAGGCAGAGCTGGAAGCTCTAAGGCAAAGGCATGCGGCTGCGCTGGAATTGATGGGTGAACGAGATGAGGAGGTAAGCTATATGTGAATAAAATACTTGTATCATCCAGCGCTAATAGTGGTAGGCGTTAGTTAAAAAAAATGAGTGGGTTTGGTGGTAGTTGGAGGAACTTCGAGCGGATATAGTGGACTTGAAGGAAATGTACAGGGAGCAAGTGAACATGCTGGTGAACAAGGTAAGGCAAAACATAGACAAAGTTTAATTAAATTGTTTGACAGGCTCATGTTCTCATGGTACATGTTTTTGAATTTACATTCAGATCCAATGAGAAAGCAAGTGAAGATGCTGAGTGTTGACAGGCTCAGGCTCATGAGTTAATCCTTGTTTCCTCTTCCTATTGTATAGCTATAAGCTACCCACCAAGCAAAGCACAGTATTTCATTTTTTCCATTTTCAGAGGAGAGGCTTTTTAAAACAAAACTTTTGCTGTTCGAACGAAGATTTTCTTACTGTTTATTCGTAATTATTTGGAGACAAGAAATGTAAAGCGCCGTGTTCGTTCACTCTTTGAGAGATTGATCTCGTTAATGGGTTTTGTGAAAGCCCATCATCATATGTCAAATAGTAAAAAGTGTGACTGAAAGGAAACCCAATTTCTTACGAACCAGCTAGGGACGGGGTGAAGATGACTGGCTGTGGCTGAGAGATGTGATGTGACAATCAGGGAAAATATAAAATTAACAGAAAGCCCAATAGGCCTCTGGTTATAAACAGAAAGCCCAATAGGCCTCCGGTTATTAACAGACCTCTGGTTATTAACAGGCCTCTAATATTCTTGCGTCATCAAAATACACGAGGATCCATTTCCTCAGAAGAGGTTTGTTTGTCCACTTTACTGTATTTGGAAGGTCGGCATTGGTAAATGTGGTAAGGTGGAGGCGAAGCAGGTGATTAAAACCCATCGTCTCTCTCGCGAGAAGAGTGAAAGCATCTGGGAGGAGAGTGTTGTGTGGCGAAAGCATACATCAATATTTATTATAAGTGTTGTTGCTTACGAGTGAGTGAGGGACGGATGATTAAACTTGTCGTCGCTCTCTAAAAAAAAAAAGGAAAAAGTAACAAAAGCCATTTCTTCGACTCGACGATTCCTCTTCATCTCCAGGTACTCATATAATCATCCTTCTTCTCTTTCGACGCAGCTGCTAGATCTGCCATTGCCTTTTGATTCGAAATACTTGTTTCTGATTTACAAAATGTGATGTCGGGTGGTGTTTTTTACACTTTTCGCATTTTCGTACCATCAGATCCGATGATCGCGTTTTCTCATCACCTTTTTTAAAAAAAACCTGCTGATTGTTTTCCGGGAGCTGAAATTTCCTACTAGCTCACGTCACTTGACGTCACGTCACGTGGGCTTTGAGCTCTTCTTTTTTTCTTTTTTTTTTTTTGGTTTTTAAGTTATTTTTGATCATGTGTAAGCTATCGTTGGACCTCGTACGGAGATTACTCGCACTAGAAGGTTTTCCTTAATTAATTAGTAAATTGCACCTCCCTCGTGTTTGCAATGGAGTTGAATATGTGACTCAGCACTGAACTTCTCATTTCATGTGCAGCAGTGATGGATTCTGTTCGACGCACCTACACCATAATGCGAGGTCGTCACATTGACAAGCGTGTTCCTTCCAAAGAGTTCCTCTCTGCTTTGGATAAAGCTGAAACTGCAGGTTTCTTTCTTTCTTTTTTTCCAGTCTCCTCTTTTCTCCAACTTGCTGCACCTTGTTCTTTGTTAAACATATTTTACAATAATTTTTTTGAATAAGCCATCCTCCGACGTGCCAAGAGTTAATATGCTGATTATACAATAATACAATCTGTTTTGGTATCTGACCTTGATAGTTAAGTTTAAGTAAGAAATGCTTCGAATCTCAGACTTCGATCTCAGAATCCAGTATTAACTAAAATCATTTAAAGCTTGACCCTATCACATCGGAACCCGCTTAATACTTGACTGAATTGATGTGTTTGATAACAGGAGGACTTTGATCTTTTTCTTGTCTGGGCTCATGAACTTTAGATTGCAAAATTTAGATTGTACCCATGGGCAAAACTCTGCCCTGAATGTGAAGATCAATGTTTGCCCCGTACACATTGCATTGTAATTTTGATTTACCAACTTCTCACTCGCACTTTGGTTTCCACAAGTTAACATCTCTCATATATAAAAATGAAGATTTTGAATCTTCTTCCGCATCGACTGACTTTGTCTGTGAATTCCAGTGCGTCTACCGACTGGGACGGGAAAGGACGTCGGCAATCCTTCCTGGAAGCGATCCCTGCCTCACGTGCTCGTTGCATCACTGACTTCGCTTTTATTCGGCTATCATCTTGGGTCTCTCTTTGTCACCTTTGTACCCGTTTTTTCTTTGCTTCTTGTGCTCCTAGCTTGTTATCTTTTTCTTTTGTTAAATATAGGAAATTATAGTTCTATGTTATATATTTAAATTCCTCAATCAATCTGTCTCTTTTGAATCTATGCAATTGGGAAGATTAGGATATTCATGCTTCTTTTCTGGACGTAGGGTTGTTAATGAAACTCTCGAAAGCATATCAATCGACCTTGGCTTTAGTGGGAACACGATTGCCGAAGGTACCTATTCAAGAGGGCAACTTATTTTCTGTTTATTCAGTCATCTAGTCTATCCCTCTGTCTGATCATCCAAAATTTTTTTTCTGGTGGATGAAGGTCTTGTTGTTAGTACGTGCTTAGGTGGCGCTTTTATTGGATCTCTGTTCAGTGGCTTGGTCGCGGATGGCGTTGGGCGCCGTAGAGCTTTCCAGTTGAGCGCTTTACCAATGATTGTTGGAGCTTCAGTGAGGTTATCTTTTTGTTCTACTTACTTTTTTTGTTTAGGTTTTTGATTATGCATGATTGGGTACTGTTGGAACCTCTATGGGATAGGCTCTTTTCATGTACTTTTTTCAGTAGGTCGTGAACTCTTATTATCTGGTTCATTTTTGGTGTATGTCGTCACTTATTTGAACATTTCGGATTCAAATTATTGCCTACGGATTTGCTGAAACTTTGCTGTCTGGGCTTGTCACTTGTCAGTATGCTGCTGGGTTCACTTTTATTTCATTGTTATTTTCTGGTTGGATGCCTATAGCTCGACTATTTGTTATGGGCAACTGTTATTCATTTGAACATATTGGCCTTCGTTGCCTTCGTCACTTATTTGAACATATCACGAGATCTGTGTGCTTACAAATGTATTTTTTGCAGTGCAACAACGGAGAGTCTTGAAGGCATGCTCCTGGGAAGGTTTTTTGTCGGAATCGGGATGGGCATAGGTCCTTCTGTTACTGCGCTCTATGTCACCGAGGTACTTGACATATATGTTTAAGTCTTCGTTTCTGCACTTGTTTTTGTATGATTGCCATATGAAATTGCTTCCTCAGACTGTCGATGTGAATATATCTTAACGCACAAATGTTTTTTCTAGAGATAGGATTGAGCACCAATTTTTTTTTTTCTTTTGAAAAAAAAAAATGTAAGTAGATGTATGTTTCAGATATAAAAAGACATCAACTAGACCATTAACACGCCGAAGTTCATTGGGACACATAAAATTCATTTTAACTAAAAACTTTTATCTTGGAAGCTTTATTCGCGTCACTGGATTAAGTAAACAGAAGGTTCTCTAGGCACATAACTTTCACTAACTCGCTTATCAATTCATCCTATTTCGAGCGAAGCTCACAATTTGACTTTGTAGGTGTCACCTGCTTACGTGAGAGGCACATATGGCAGCGCTACCCAAATTGCTACATGTCTTGGACTCTTAGGATCACTATTTGCTGGGATCCCAGCAAAAGACAACTTCGGCTGGTAAGACATTGACTAGAACTTGTGGAAAACAAGGGCCTCAATGGCTCTTCTAGGTAGAGAAGATTGTAACACGACATTCGTGAATTCCAAGCGCATGGTAGCTCACTCTTTTTTCTTTGCTGGTTCGGGTGGCATGGTTGATTGTAGTTGTCCATTATAAACCCATCCACTGTAATGTGGATCTTTAGTCTTTGGTTGAAATGCTGCTAATCTATAGGATTCCCCTCATCTTAGGTCCAAGTCTTTTGCTGCAAATTCATTAGTATAATTCGACTTGGGAGCCAGCTTTGATTAACCAAAAAAAGGAAAAAAAACGGAGAACCGGCTTTGCAGGGAAACGAATCCTAAAATATATAAGCCACTAGTAGATCACATGCTTTGGTCAGTATTGACAAGAACGTGTGCCATTTGGCATCTTGGCACAATGATCAGCTAATAGGTTTCATTTTCTTGATTGTCTAAGGTGGCGTATATGTTTTTGGATTTCCACAGTCCCAGCTGTTATGCTTTCTGTTTTCATGGAGCTATGCGCTGAAAGTCCTCAGTGGCTTTTCAAGGTGACCTTTTCTCATTTTAAGCCGGATAGCTCTTTAATAGAATTTCATAAATCACTTTTGTTAATAATCTTTCTTTGTTTTATTCTCAGAGAGGAAGGGCAGCTGAAGCTGAAGGCGTGTTTGAGAAGCTACTGGGAGGGGCATACGTCAAAGCTGCCATGGCAGAGTTAATGAAGTCGGATAGGGGAGATGACGCCGACTCAGCCAAATTGTCGGAATTGCTTTTTGGGCGCAGTTTTAAAGGTATGAGTGATCTCTAAACCAACAAGATTGTGACAACTTGTGGCATTTTTTAATCTCAAATATCCCGGAAGTGGTGTCTCGTGAAATGTTAGATCTAGAATTTGATTGCCATTGAGCCTAAACATTGGATGAAATGAGATTGGGTTTAGACCTGATCGTGAAAGAGTCGAATCATCTACGCGGAAGGTATGTTAGCCGGTTCAACTGGATCCGTAGCCAAAAAGAGTCAATTGTCATTTGCAAAACATATGGATGACATGTGAAGCCTCAAACTTCATTCATTTTTACGTCTTAATTTTCTCCGTTTGCAGTGGTTTTCATTGGATCTACCCTTTTTGCTTTACAACAGTTGTCTGGGATAAACGCTGTGTTCTATTTCTCATCAACTGTCTTCAAGAAAGCTGGTGTACCTTCAGCTTCTGCGAACATATGTGTGGGAGTCTGCAACCTCTTAGGTATTGAAGCTTGACATTTTCCTGTATATACTACTATAGTTTGAGAGGCATCATCGTGTTCACGATAATCTAGATAAGCAAGTAGGCGAAATGCGTCTTCCTCCATTATTGTCTAAGTAGATGAGGTTCTTATGTAAATGCGAATTTATGGACGGTAAACTTATCATGCGTTTGAATGAATTACATTCCTCTTTTCGCAAAGATGATTATGAATAGAAGAGATTCAAAATATTTCCTTTGTAGCATGTTAAAACTGTCTAGTGAAATGAATGGTCTGTTTTAAAACGAATATAAACATCATCCATGCTGTCGTACAGGTTCTACTGTAGCGGTGGTTTTGATGGACAAACTGGGTAGAAAAGTGTTGCTTATTGGGAGTTTTGCGGGCATGGTAATGGTTGAGAGTGAAATCGGTATTTGAATTTAGCTTGACACACAGCTGATACTTAACAGTGCTCTTCCATGCGTGTCATCTTTAACAGGCAGTATCGCTGGGTCTCCAAGCAATAGCATATACTTCGTTTTCATCACCCTTTGGAACCTTGTTTCTCTCGGTCGGAGGAATGCTTTTGTAAGTTTTCTATAACAAGTCAACTATGGTAGTGGTAAGGGGTTGGGTATATTTTGCAAATGCCTCCGGGGTGTGACGATGCAAATGCAGGTTTGTGTTATCGTTTGCAACTGGAGCTGGTCCTGTTCCAAGTCTTCTCCTGTCTGAGATATGCCCTGGTCGTCTTCGGGCAACTGCACTGGCTGTTTGTCTTGCTGTTCACTGGGTATGGCTTTATTCTTTGTGGATATATTTTTCTTTTGGGAATGGATAATGTTGAAATAATAATAAGCTTTGGAGAATGACGCAACAACAGGTAATAAACTTCTTCGTGGGCCTGCTGTTTCTGAGAATGTTGGAGCAACTAGGTTCGGTGCTTCTAAATGCAATCTTTGGGTTCTTCTGCGTGGTGGCAGTTATCTTTGTGCAGAAGAACGTGATTGAGACTAAAGGGAAGAGCCTCCAAGAGATAGAAATCAGTCTACTCTCGGCCACCCAGTGATATTTTTCTTCCACGAATTCATATTGTTCTGCCTCATTTCAGTTTTTTTTTTTGTTTCCTTTGGGAGTTGCACAAGTCAAAATATGTACTACTAATATGGAAGTAGGAGCGAGTAGTGATTAGGCACCACATGTAAGGAAACGAATATTACTATTATTCAAGTATAGCCGACATTTCAATTGATTATCTAATAAGAGAGATCGAACGGTTTTTACAACATTTTTTGATGGAAAGTTCTTAAGCCATGTACAAAGAAGCGCATTTATCAGTAAACTTGTTTCTTTATTTATCACATGATGTTACTTTATTGTATAGTGTGTTTGCAAACAACCCACCTAATCTGGTTTCTGATGTTTACCTTGGCTCGTTACACTTTTTTCAGTAAATCTAAGCACCAGCAAAACTATTGCATCCCCTTTATTCTTGAAGACTCAACGAGCGCTCTTCCCCATTTCCTCACCTCCATTCATTTGCCACTTGAAACACCTTCACGTTGTATGGCAACCACAGGCTCGTTACATCTAAGACACCGGAACGATGCTGCTGACGCGCAGCGGGTCCTTATGCAGTAGTAACAGTACCTGGCACAAGTTTTCTTGTAACTGTAAGTAAAACTATATATACCACATACTCTGAATTCTTCTCCACCCCCATCGCCGATACCATCACTTCTGTCTTGTCTAACTTCATACGCATGGTACCCCCATGATTTCTCAAATACGTAATCACATGCAGTTTACTTACACTACATATCTAGGAAGACAGGTTATCACCATACCTGTGCATACATTCTGATCCAACATATTTGCAGAGGGTGCATAGATAAATACCATACCTGTGCTGGCAAGGAAGAGCAATAAACGGAGTTGCAGGATCCACTTGGCAAATGGGGCAAGTCACTGTATCCTCCTTATTGCTTGAGGACTTATCCTTGGCAAATGGACTAATTATATTCTTAACAGCTGAAGAGTTGAGCAGCGGAAGAAGCAACAAAAGCATTTCCTGATATCACCAAACAAATCTAAAGCTGAATGCCAAACAGATCCAGGAAAATCAGATCCAACATACATTTCTACACTCATGAATCGTGCCAAAAAAGTCTAAAAAATGTTTTGACTTGTTGAAGGATCTGAACGAGGGAAAAACGCAAGAAATACATTGTCTTGAAACGTAAACAAAGATATTTTAACTCCCATGAAACTGTTGAGGCTCTACCTACTTAAGATTCCAGAAATGAACACAAAATGTTCTCAGCTTTTAACAGCCCAAGCTCGATCATCAATAGTGTTTCCTCTAAAGACAAAGTAAAAGATAAGCTGACAGAGACTCGGTCAAGAAAATGTCAAGCCAAGGATGATGGTCAGAACTGACAGGTTGCCAAACTTCCAAATTGATTATGGCATATGTAAGAAACACACAGAAGAAAAGACCTACCGAAAATTCATTCCAGACAAGTTGGCGATTCATGTACTCGAAGCTGACAGATCGGTTCATATGGGGGCTCCTATAGACAAGCCTAGCTCTTAAAGCTTTTTCAATGAGGTTCCTATACCTGGATCACAAAACAAAAAGAAACGTAAGAGGATGTGAGAATCGTCAAGATGTTTCTGTATGTGATTTTGGTTCTTGATTCAGTTTTTCATCGCGAACTTAGAAGTTAATGAACGTTTTGTTAATAAATTCCTTATAACTCCAGCAGTTTCATATGAATTTCCTGAACATCACAATAATTCAAGTCTCCAATCTGATTTTGTCTTTTCGCGGTAGCATCAAGAGACTAATAGGAGAATTAAAAAATAGCACCGCAAAACAATAGTTTAGCAAGTCAATCTGAATAGTGACAGATTATTTAGGACATCAGAGAACAGTAAGACATTAAGGCATTTAATTCATAGATCAATACGTGCATTCCTAACAAGCAAGTATACAGCCTCATACTGAACCCCAAAGAGGTTCTCGTTTCAAAACTACATTGTGAACTCAAAGCTACATGCATTATCAAGGTCCAAGCATTTAGTAACCATTGGGAGATTCTTAGTGCATCGAAGGAATTGCATCAGATTTCAATGGTCAAATCACTCTTACTGTCATGGCTGTATGATTTAAAGGATATGTAGACAAGATGAACAAGCCCATCATGTACCAAGCCTTACCTTCCCGTATAAAGAAATGAAAGAAGGTTAAGAAAAGAAGCAGCTTTATAAATGCCTTCGATTCGTTGAATGAGGGTCCAAAGTCGCCTAGCCAATGGTCTCTATGAGAGAGAGACAGAAAGAGAGGGAATAAATCAACAAAAAATTTGAGATGCGGATAAGAAGAGAGTAACCTCCCTCAGTCACATGGGGGGTAGAATAAAACACCTGCTCAGAATCACCCCATCTACGAAAAGCAGAAAATGACTGCAAACGGGAGAAGAGGTACTGACCACCAACGGAGGCAACACAGTACCAAATCTTTTGAGGAGCAGTAAGTCCGGGGCCTTCAAGTCCTGTTCTGACTACACGAGGCAGAACATAAGTGAGGAAGGAAGAGTAGTAAAAAGAGGGTGCTGAACAAAATAATACCTTTCCCCGACTGTTCTGCTACTCGTTCATCTCTGTATCTTAGATTCATGAGAGCATTTCCTGGGGTTGGTTTGTCAACCCAAATAGAGAATCTCCAAATGAGAAACTCAAGGAAAGCATCGAGTTCTGGTTCGTATTGAAAGAGCATTCCTGGCTAATCCCAGAAGACGACACAGTGAGGCTCAAAAGCGCAGTGAAAAAAAGTCTGAGAATTGATGAATACCTTCATCAAAGTGAAAACTTTGACCAACTGTTCCTTCAACATAGCAGACATTTCAACATCTAGCCGTGCAGCGTCAAACTGATTCACTCTAGAGATTGCAACCGGTATAACCGACTGCCCATAGAATAAACCAAACCACATAAGCCACAACTGACTGCCCATAAGATAAACCAAACCACATAAGCCACAGCGAACATACCCGGTGGGAAGAGAGAAGCGATTGCGATTGGGGGAGCAAGCGGTGATGAGAACGGACCCAAGCATCGCCGGGAGGCGGAGGCGGCGTCATTGGCGGGGCTAGGGTTTGGAATTCCGGCAGTAGGCAAGAGGCAAAGCTTATGGAAAAGGCCGACGAGGGTGTTACCGTCTTTCCCACTCTATAGCCTACACTACTACTATACTAGAACTTGTTGCTGTTTATTTTCTCTTCCTTTCTCATCATACAGATTCATCAACTTCATTTCCCTCATTCTCTTTCCATATGTTTCTCTTCTTCTTCTTCTTTATTTTTATTTTGGTCGTCAAATTTTGGATCAGTACAAATGAAAAACCACTATTTATCTGATACATCTTTCATTAATGATACATGGGCCATTTTTGATTCGTAAGGACTTACAAGTTCAGTCCTATATTCTCAAGAGGCCCAAAAGCCTAAACTATTGGGCCTCGCTTTTTGGGCAGGCTTAACGATTCTAATGATCAAAGTGTGATCGTAGTAATAACAGAAGAATATATAAAGTGCCAACTTAGCCAAGGAACCCGGTACAATATATTAATAACGTTGTAAAATTGAAACCGGAGAAATTGGTGGACGAAACATTGAAAATCCACAGAGGAGCAGAATTGGCACGCCGAGGGCGGTAGTGAGTAGGATTTGACATGTTCCGTTAAAGGACAGGCAAGCGCTCTCGTCGTCGAGGAGAATTTGGTAAACAAGAAGAAGAAGAAGAAGAAGTCGAGGTCAGTCCAATCAAAGTCCATCACATGACACACCAGAGTGCTCCTTCCTCACGTCCCTATTCTTACTCTGTTCCATTTCCAAGAACACACTCAGGAGTCAGGACTCAAACAAACTACTTCCGGTACACAATTGCCAATTTGGCGGGATGAATAGAATAAGAGAATACCTTTGAGTGGAGGCCACCTGAGCGGCCAAGTCTTCCTCCCCTAGCCTCCTCAGGCCCTTGCTCAGAACCTCCGCCACGTACTCGTCTGCCTGCCACGACTCCGACCCCCACCCGCTGTCTCTCATCATCGCGTATATCCTCACCGCCGACTCCCTCCTCTCCGCTCCCACCACGGCCTTTATCAGCTTCGCCAGTGCCTTGTCGCTCTCGTAACCGCCCTTGATTCCCTCCAATTCTCCGATGAGGCGGTCTATCTCGTCGCGCTCGCCGTTCCTGGAGAGGGCGTTGACGACTTCGCCGTAGAGAGTGAGGTCAAGGGGAGGATACTCGGAGCGGAGGGTGGCGAGAACGTGAACAGCCAGGGTGCAGTGGTCCTGGCGCAGAAGCTCGCGGAGGACGGAAAGTAGGTCGGCCTTGAGGAGACGCCGGAGAGGAAGGAGGCTAAGGGAGAGGGAGCCTGTGCGATGGGCTCGCTTGAGGGACTGGATCGATTGGATGGCTTCGGAGCTCAGGATCCGACCTTTCAAAAGAGGTCCGCGGTTGTCGCGTGGGCCGCATCGGATCGAAGCCAGCCATCTTCTAGGAACCACGACGTTGAGGCTCGGTGGTCGACGGAAGCTGAGGGAGGGGCGGAGCGAAAGAGAAAGCGCCATCCACCACTCGTTTCCAATACTACTGCGCTCTCTCCCCTCTATCTCATCCTTTTTCATTGGGTAAGGCCCGTATCATGGGCCCATTCTCTACTTTTAGTTTTGTTTATGAGTGAGGCCACATCAGGCACTTATTATAAGCGTCTACTGCATTGGAGAGGCCCATTTTATCTACAAAAGCCCCCTTCCCTACCCTCTTTGAAATGAGGCCCTAAGGCCCATGCCCG
>OVBI01001693.1:17027-29782 GCA_900406495.1 Sisymbrium altissimum
CACATCAGTCACTTATTATAAGCGTCTACTGCATTGGAGAGGCCCATTTTACGAAAGCCCATTTCCCTACCCTCTTTGAAATGAAGCCTTAAGGCCCATGCCCGTATCATGGGCCCATTCTCTACTTTTAGTTTTGTTTATGAGCGAGGCCACATCAGTCACTTATTATAAGCGTCTTCTGCATTGGAGAGGCCCATTTTATTTACGAAAGCCCCCTTCCCTACCCTCTTTGAAATGAGGCCCTAAGGCCCATATCATTCGATTGTCTGATTTATTTTGTAGTAATCAGTTTGTCGAATTATATGGTAAAATTTTGGTGGTGCTTCTAGTTTAAAGGGGGGAAGGGGAACACGGTGATAAATAAAACTTACAACTTAATGAAGGGAACGTAACTTTAATAATATCCTTGAAGGTTGGATGAATGAAAAAAAAAAAAAAAAGCAATGAAACAAGAGTAAGAAAATGAAACAAGAGCTAGCTAAGCTATGGTTGGCAGGGGAAACATAGCAAGAATAAGTGCAGCAAATGGAGGGAAGAGAGAGGCGAGCAGGGAGGATGCAGCAGAAGCAGAAGCGGAGTCAGAGTCAGATGCAGATGCAGAAGGAGAGGCAGAGAGGGGCGACATGGATGGAGGCATGGAAGCATTGTGTTGATGATCACGGTGGTGGATATGCATCACTTCGACGATGAGACGCTGGCCGCTGGTGCACTGGACGTTGGAGCCGCTTATGAAGTAGAAGAGACCCGGACGATCAAGCGTAAACGTGCTGTTTCCATTGTCAAACGCTGTGATGGGATCGCTAGCGTTGCAGTGGTAGAACCCCCATTTGTCCACCTCCATCACCGAGTCCTTATTGTACACAAACGCTGCAGCACAAATCCACAAAAAAAGTTAGTTTTCTTTTAATAAACCAAACCGCCGGCCACTCCCCCAAAATAAATAAGAAAATTAAATCAATTTGGAACTACTCACAGAGAGAATCGCCGATGTGGAAGCGGTTGGTGCTCGCCCAGTGGCTGTAAATTGCTGTATCATTCTGGAGTGGAACTCTCCACCCGAACGAATCTCCAACCTTGAGAATCCTAGGACCTTCGGCCGCCACCGTCACTGCCCAAATGGACAAGAACATTGTTATCAGATAGCAGTTAGACCGAAACAGAGGAGATATGTTCATTCTCATCTTCTTCTTCTGAATTTGTAAGCAAAATAGAAGAAGCGTATGTGTGTTTAAAACGAGAAGGAGAGAGACTCTTAATTAGCTTTTCGTAGTGGTAAGTAGTGGTGTGTAAGAAAAAAAGGTAACGACAGGCGTTATATAATGGTAGGAACAAGCGCATCCATGGCGGTTGAGTTGAGGGAGCAGTCGGAATCGTGGATAATTTGACGGTTACATGTTCGTGCAAGTCATGGCCACGTCACCTTTGTTTTAATGACATGGACCAATCAGCTTCACCTAACCGAATTGATCTCGAAACGTCGCGTTTTGACTTTCTCGTGTTGTGTGGCCACCGTGATTAGTTACAAAACAGTTTCTTTCTTTTGTCGCGATGATAATCAGGAATAGATCGTTTCTGATGGCGGCGGCGATGCGTACATGGACGGACTTGTTCAACCTAAAACCCAACATGATCGGCGCGAAGAAGAAGCTTGACCATGGTTCGGTTTCTTGCACTCTTGGGGGCTCCACATCATCTGCGGATGTCTCAACGAAAAGGAAGCTCCCGGTTCTCCTCTTCGACGTCATGGACACCATCGTCCGTGACCCATTCTACCACGACATACCGGCCTTCTTCGGGTTAAATCCTACGACCATTCTCCTCCTTGTCAATTTCATATATTCAGTTCCACTCGATTGATACTCTCGCAATCGTCAGAATGCCAATGAAGGAACTACTAGAGTGCAAGCACCCGATGGCGTGGATCGAATTTGAAAAGGGCTTGATTGATGAGGTACCTAATAAATCTCATCATCATATCTTCGGGCTTGAGTTTGAGTAGTTTTCGGTATCAATCATCCTTTAGGAGGAGCTAGCAAGAACCTTCTTCATTGATGGGAGGGACTTTGATCTGGAAGGTGAGGGATAAATAAGCTTTCTTTTCTCGTACCTCCAAAACCAATCCTCTCTATCAAGAAATGGGGCACCCTCTCTGTGTGTTCAGGGCTAAAGGATTGTATTAGATCAGGATACTCCTACTTGGATGGCATGCAAGAGCTTCTTCAAACCTTGAAAGCTGACAACTTTGAGATTCATGCTTTCACCAATTATCCCATCTGGTTTCCATCTCTCACTTCTCGCTCTCATCTCGATTCGACCTGTCTTTTTAAGCCAAGTGGCTCTGTTGACTCTTGTGGTTCATCCTAGGTACAACATGATCGAAGACAAATTGAAGCTTTCAGCCTACTTGTCATGGTCGTTTTGTTCCTGTAATGCTGGTACAACACACTTCTCTTGCCTGTTTTTCCTACTTATATATTCTTTATCTCCCATTAAAATCGTCCTTTTTATTTATTTATTAATTCCAGGAAAGAGAAAGCCTGATCCAGAGTTCTATCTCGAGGTTGTGGGACATCTCGGAGTTGAACCTTGCGACTGTATATTCGTTGATGACAGGTTAGATATAATCTTAATTCTTAAGTGATTTCCGATGATTATCGAAAGACACCATTTTTTGACCTGAGGGAGTGTCTGATACGCAGGCCAACCAACGTCAAGTGTGCAGTAGAAATAGGGATGCGTGGGTTATGTTTTGAGAATTCAGTTTCGCTCATCAAGGATCTCTCACATCTTGGGGTCAACGTCTCTGTACCCAATATTTGATTGTAACTTGTTTTTGCATCTTGGATGTAATTTGTAGTGCATCTCTATAGAGATACTCAACAAAAGAAAACATATTGTTTTGGGAATGCAAGTGATCATAGTAATTAGAGCCTGTCTTAGATTAAAAAAAAAAAACAACCATGAAACTAGGGATTGGAGAGCACAAGGACATTAAAGAGGGAAGAGGAGACCAGGAAGATGAAGGAGAGCAAGGCTAAGAGGAGAGAGACGGCGACGTGATTGCAGAAAGAAGAAAGGGTCTTGCAGAAGTCGGGGAGAGGAGTGTGTCTGATGCCTGTTTTGTTGAGGTTGGTAACTCCAAAACCGGCTGATCCAGCGCTCATCATCAAATAACCAAAGAGCTGCACACACACAACAATACATCTATGGGTTACAATCCAGACCAATAAGCAAATTGAGAAGGGGAGGTGAGGCACCTGATCGGAGATGAAGCAAAGCCAAGCTTGGAAACGGGAGGGTGTAACGGGAGATCCGGTGAGGAGTCTGTAAATACCGAGACAGAGCTGGAACAGGGAGTAGAGCATGGTCGCTGTGCATGCCCCCACCACATACCTTCACACCAAATTCACTCTTATTATAATCAAAGTTTAAAAGTGGCGCACACAATAATGTCATGATGTATCTTCTGTTCACCGGAATTTCTGGCATTTATACACATTTTTCACTCTTTTCTTTTAATTATTTTTCTCTTCTAATTTTAGTAGTATGATCTAATTTCTATAATGCATCCAGATTTGAGGAATTAGAATGGAAGAAGAAGAGACTTACTGGTAGGAGGGAGAGAAAGTCCAGTTGGAGTAGAGAGTGAGCTTGAAGCCATAGATGTCTGCCACTCCCTCCTCTGTTGCCGTCAGCATCACCGCCACAGCAGTGGCTGAAGCAGCCAAGCAGCCTCCTCTGAAAGACACTTGCACCCCCTCCCTCCTCCTTCTCCTCCTCTTTTCGACCACCTCCTCCTCCTCTCCATTTCTTCTGTTCATTCGCTTTCCTTTTTTTTTAATGTTCCTTTTCTTTTCTGCCCTCTGTTATACTCTAATTTGTATGTTATGAAACACACAAACAAACGCACTCGTTCTTATTTTCTTTCTTATACAAGTACTCCCCACTTCTCCTCCACATTTTTCGTGTTGCGTCCTCCTCTCATCTTTCGCTCTCTTTTTTGTTTAATATACTTTTTTGTTTTCCTTATTAGAGACAAGACGAAAACTGTGAATCCCCCATATTTCAAGCCACGTTCCTTTCTTTCTTATATATTTATATAAAATAAAACCATCTCTCTATACTGTTTTCAGACTTTCTTTTCAGACTTGCCTATCTGTAGGTCCATGAGTCGGGTACAATTAGCGTGCCTCATGTTCTCTGCTAAAATAAGACGCAAACGCAAATTACCCAATTTTGAAAGGCATCTCTATTTGCTTTCTAATTATTTTCACAAATCTCTTCGTTAAACATGTATATGGAAGACACCGTTATAACAACGATATCTAGGAGAAGGAATTCTACGGATCACAAACAATTTAAAAGCTTAAAAATTGAATCTGTACTGACTTGAAACACTCAACAGTCAACTGAAACAGAATCATCATAATCCCATGAAAAAAAGGGAAAGGGGCTTACGACCAATTAAAAGTGGACGCATCAAATACAGCTGGGCTATGTAACAAAGACCAACCATAGGGTCAGACCCAATTAGTAATTTCTAATGGATAGCCCAGTCTGGTTTGAACTAACAAATATTACCACAGAAAGATTTGGCAAAAACAATCCATTGTATACTAAGTCGTTGGTAAAATATCACAACGGGGATCTGGTGTTTATACCATGTTGGTAAAATAAACACTATACAGACAAAAAGTCGTTGCCTTGCTGCCATTTTGGTTGGACAGAACGGGAATACATTAGGAAGTAATTGACACACACTTGACCAGGTTGAGGTGGATCAAGAAAATCTCAATTTATTAGCGTATAATAAGTGTGTATCAAGGACTGAATTAAACGCTATGATTATATTAGACAAATCAAGTGCTAAATATATATATATATATATATATATATAAATTAAGTGAGTAAAATCGTTAATTAAGGTCCCTGGTGATGGCAGGGATACAGCTTGAAGTGCGGGAAATGGCGGGCTTATTGTGAAGAGTAGTAGACGTGGGTTTAGGGCTAATAGACTGACCCCTCGTGCTTCTCCTAAGCATATCTCTCATGGCCTCCGCTTGGAAGAGAGCAGGATACTCTCTCCCAAGCTTGTTGAACCTGAGGCACGCGCTCATGTGTTCCTTCAAGGCCCCTTCGAGCCCATTCTCCTCCCTCTTCTCTCTCTCCTCCTTCACCGCCTCTGAGCAGAGACCGCATATCCACTTCCCCATGAACTTCTCCCTCACCTTCTCTATGTACTCCACCGTGCACTCCTCCCTCATCCCGCAGCACTCGCACTTTGCCTTCTCCACTTCCGTTATCGTCCCCAGTCCTTTCTCTTCTTCTCTGTGGAAATCCAATGATATGTCTGATAGGGTCCTATGCAGTGACTCCTTCGCTAGCTTTGGTGGCGGTGGCGGCTTCACCACGCTTCCGCTCACGCTCTTTCTTCTCCCATTTGGTGCCATCCAATCTTCAGAAGTTTTTATTCAGTTATATGAATATATGTCTCCGACTATAAGGTTGAGTATTTATAACCGGTGCATGGGGCGGGGTTAAACATATTCATGTGTGGTTCAGCACTGCCATCTCACGTACGTGCTCATGCAATAGCGACCGGACCTCCTTTTCCTTTGTTTTGGTTTAAATTTTCGCAACAACACTAATTAATGAACGCATCAAGTGATCTCTAGTTCACGTGCTACAATGCAACTGGCAGCTAGCAACCTTTAACTACAACATAACTCTTCCAAGTATTTATCTATCATATTGAGTTATGTATGTGAGGTTAAATATAAACAAACACACGATTTAGTTTATTTTTGTTCGGTAAAAACGATTTAGTTTATTTGTTCGTCGTCATTGATATTAACTGGATTTGGTACGTATTTAAAAAAATTGAAATGTAAACTTACTGTGCCATTGCGTTATGATCAATTCATCTAGTTTCGTTATAGATCGCAGATCCCATGGATTAGACAATTTCTTACCCTGAAATCTAGAAAGAAATCAGACGAGCCAAAAGTGAAATACAAATTAAAGCAAGAGTTCAAGAATCGTGTGGAGGTAAGTAAAAGGAACTATATGGATCCCAAAAGACAGTGATAGGTCACGTGTGTGTGGGTTTTGTCTAACCACATATAACAGAGGAACAACATATATAGAGTCAAAGAAGACCGCTGATGATGAAGTTTAAAGTACTTTGCGATAATTTGTAAAGGGCGGGGGGGGGGGGGGGGGGGAGGNTATATGCTAGGTTCACGGTTCACCACGAACTGATCGATATCTCCTGTTGTCTCCATTGCTTTGTTAATTAGACACTTTTTTTTTCCTAAATACATATATAACTACACTTGCTTATATACATGCGTATTATAATTCAAATTACAAATAAGCTTAGCCCGTGTAGATACACGGTACGCTTCCTTGTTGTGAAATATTAGAAGATGGGTATATATCTGTATATGTTTCTATCGCCTAA
Organism: Sisymbrium altissimum; assembly: GCA_900406495.1. Lineage (NCBI taxonomy): Eukaryota > Viridiplantae > Streptophyta > Magnoliopsida > Brassicales > Brassicaceae > Sisymbrium > Sisymbrium altissimum. Next base: position 23,491 of record OVBI01001693.1, read on the forward strand.
TCTTGTGTATTATTGCAAAAATGCAAAGTATCTATCTGATTCTTGTATAGTATCTGCATATTTTGCATACCAATTAGACATTTGCGCAGTAAATAGTACAAGAGTTGGGCAGGCATGTTCAAACATTTTATGGATCTAATGGGCTTTAAAAATAACTATTGGGCCTGCATTGCTGGGTAAAAGGGTAAAAGGACACTGATACACACACTTGTTCATAAAGGAAGTTCAAATGGAAGCAAGAAGTATGAAATGATCAAGGAAGGAAGAAAGGGAAAAGGAGTGTGAGAAAGAGAGCAAGGAGGAGCTGTTGCGAGAGGGAAATGGTATTCTTCTTCTTATGAGTAATTCTTGCTGTATCTTCGTGAAGAATAGTAGTAGTAGTAGTCGTTGTACTGGTAGCAACAGTAGTGTAGAGAAAGGAGATAGAAACGAAATGGTGAGGAAGAGATCCATGATCCGATCTGTAAAGAAGGGGCCTGCCCACAACAGCCTTAAACCTGCCGCTCCAGCCTTGATCTCCTATCGTCACCACCAGCGCATCTGGACGTGGGGAAAAGGAGACCCAACCTCTCTTGGAGTAGACGTGAAACTCTGCATGACAGAAGCTGAGGCACAGAGAATGTCTTTCATCATACCCTCTTATCAGCATCCTTATCGCTTCTTCTTCCTCCCAACCTTTTGATTCGCTTTTGCTATTATGCTTCTTCACGTAGCAAACCCCTACACCTTCTTCTTCCTCTTGGCTTCTCCCTCCTAGTTTTTCTCTCATCTCCTTCCCTATCCTCTCTGCCTCGCCCATCAATTCCCTGCATTTTTCCTATTATTTCCATTTCATTTTTTCTTAATAACAATCTTAAATCTCAATAGGTTTCTTGCCATACCTCAAATTTGAATAACAAGCAGGTCTCTCCGTTTGATGAGCGATATCTTTATAAAAAACGAACTCTTCCGTCTCATCTTGGAAAATGTTTTTTTCAGCGGCGGCCATGGCGGCTCTCACCGTAGCCTCGGGAACGCCATGATTAATGAGTTGAAAACAACCGACGGTGGCGATGGCATCCAGGAGGAGGGAGGAGGAGGAACCTAGCCGGAGGAAATCAAAGGTGGGAGGGTTCAGAAGGAATCTGTGCTTGGGGAAGACTTTGTTGGGCAATACAAGGTTTGGGACGCGACCACACTTATCTAAGAACTCCGAGAGGACGTCTTCATTGGCCGTGAAGGAGGCCCGGCGGCTGGATGCCACGGGGGAAGGAGGAGGAGCTCGGAAATCAGGAGATGAAACTCCCATTTTTGTTTGGTCGTCTTAGTTAGTTTAGTACTCTACTACATCTTCTTTTCTCTTTTTGGTGGGACTAATTCATATGTAGAGGAAGGATCATCGAGGAAAGAAAAAGGTTTGTTAAATAAAGCAAGAGCATAATGATGGGATGCAATTCTATTGTTTGCTTTTGGGGTCACACTCTCTTTCTTATATATATCAACTTTTCTTTTCGATCCAGCTGTATATAATTTTCATCACACTATATTACTAACAAGTAACTATATATTCAGGACGTCTATCTATATTCGTCCATGGACCCAATTTGGGCCATAACCTTCCTTTTTCCTCGCCTCTCCGGTCATCTAGCAAACGGGCTTTCATCGATTCATGATATTATATCGTTTCAAGTTTAATTCACAGTTGACGATGACAGGGCCCACAGCTGCCTTATCTTCAATCATATTCAAAGTGAATGATTAAGTTAATAATACAGTACCATTCTTCTGGCTGGGCGGGTCAGAATCCTGTATTTTTTTTTTTTTTTGAAAAAAAGAATCCTGTATTTTAACACCTTAATCTTGCATTTAAATCACGTGCGCGTATTTTTTGGTTGCAAGAAGAAGATGGTTTTTTATATTTCTTGTTTTTGTTCTTGGAGTGCTGGTGATAAATCACAAAAATGTTGGAAAATGGTAAATCACAAAGTTGTTGGAAAATGGTAAATCACATCAAATTAGAAAAGGAATAGAAGTTAAAGGACAACGAATTGTGAATCGGTTAGATGGGAATTGAAAAGTCTTTAATGAGTGCTTGTCGAAGAAAAAAACATAGTAAAGTGTTTGTTTGACTTTTCTTTTTCGCCTGCAAGAACAAAGACTACTATCGAATTTTATATATTGACCAAGTCAGCCCATCTCTTCTGGCTTTTAAACCCTACAAAAGTTTCCAAATCAAATTTACTTTGAATTTTAGTAGATATGCTTTTCCCACCATTGGCCGATTCCGGTCTTTCCCAAATGCGTTGAATTGACTCCTTCATCCGCAATTTCTCCGATTCCAGAACACAGTGACTTAAACGAACCACCTCCTGTCTTACACCTCAAAATGTAAAAAACCCTTACTTGCTAGAACTTGGCCCCTCTCCCCCTTGTTGACTTTGAAGATAACAGAATCGATTAGTTTTATGAGGAAATGTTCAATTATTATTACTTATTATTATTAGACAGATCCTATTTGATAAACAATAAATAAACACGGGCGTAAGGGAGCCGCCATCATTCAGCACCTCGCATTTGAATAATAGGCCTCTTGCGCATTTAACGACAACGACTTTTTATCATTTTTTTATATTTCAAGTAACAAAGAAGAGAGGAATAGAAACGAGAGCTGAGGAAATATCATGGAAAAGTCCACCTTGATGTTCGATCTTCACTCCCTATTTATCCATTTTCTAATCCCAAGCTCCTCTCTGCATCCTTCCCACATTTCTCTCTCTCCCTCCCTCTTTCTCTCTGTTTCTCCAACAAAAGTTGCACACTTTGATTTTAGATCAGAGCAGTCTCTAAAGACCCGAACTTGACTTTCTTCCAAGACAGAGAGAGGACTGGTTGAAAGAGAGAGAGGTTCCGGCACGGCAGGATGGATTACAACCCAAATCTTCCGCTAGGCGGAGGAGGTGGGAGTATGCGGCGAAGCATCAGCCGAAGCGTGAGCAGAGCCAGCAGAAACCTCGAAGATATTTTCTCCTCCGGTTCCAGACGCACCCAGTCCGTCAACGACGACGAAGAGGCCCTTAAATGGGCTGCCATCGAGAAACTCCCCACCTACAGCCGCCTCCGCACCACTCTCATGACCGCCGTCGTCGAGGACGACGTCTACGGCAATCAGCTCCTCAGCAAGGAGGTCGACGTCACCAAGCTCGACGGAGAGGATCGCCAGAAGTTCATCGACATGGTCTTCAAGGTCGCCGAGCAAGATAACGAGCGGATCCTGACCAAGCTCCGGAACAGGATAGACAGGGTCGGCATCAAGCTTCCCACGGTAGAGGTCAGGTACGAGCACCTGACCATCAAAGCCGACTGCTACACTGGTAACAGATCTCTTCCCACGCTTCTCAATGTGGTGAGGAACATGGCAGAATCTGCCCTGGGCATGATCGGGCTTCAGTTTGCCAAGAAAGCTCAGCTCACTATCCTCAAAGATATTTCTGGGAGCATCAAGCCCTCCAGGATGACCCTCTTGTTGGGTCCCCCTTCTTCCGGTAAGACCACGCTACTATTGGCTCTCGCCGGCAAACTCGACAAAGCCCTCGAGGTCTCTGGTGACATCACCTACAACGGCCATCGCCTCGACGAGTTTGTTCCTAGAAAAACCTCTGCCTACATTAGCCAGAACGATCTCCACGTCGGTATCATGACCGTTAAGGAGACTCTTGATTTCTCCGCTAGGTGCCAAGGTGTTGGTACCCGTTACGGTATAACAATCTTGATCAACCAGAGATTCATTTTTTTCCCCTTACATCTAGGTCTGCTTTGTGTGCTCTTGTTGAATGAATGAATTCTCCTCTTGCAGATCTGTTGAACGAGCTCGCAAGGAGAGAAAAGGATGCTGGGATATTCCCTGAAGCCGATGTTGATCTGTTCATGAAAGCCTCGGCTGCTCAAGGGGTTAAGAGCAGTCTCATCACTGATTACACTCTCAAAGTGAGCCCCTCCCCTCTTCGTACAAGTCTGCTCATGAGAAATCTGTTTCAATTCTTGGTTCAAGTATGAATTCTAGGAGTGTTAGCCGTTGTGTTCATCATTGAGAATCATACTTAAGGCCGATATATGTCAATCTTTCTATAGACTTTTCTTGTCGTTGTTGCGGCACAATTATTAATACTAGCTAGTGAACTGAGTTGACTCTTTTCGTGGAATGGAACAGATTCTGGGGCTTGACATTTGCAAGGACACCATAGTTGGAGATGACATGATGAGAGGCATCTCCGGAGGTCAGAAGAAACGTGTCACAACTGGTGAGATGATTGTGGGGCCTACTAAGACGCTTTTCATGGACGAGATATCCACCGGTCTTGACAGCTCCACCACCTTCCAAATCGTCAAGTGCCTGCAGCAGATCGTTCACCTCACAGATGCCACGGTGCTCATGTCTCTCCTCCAGCCTGCTCCTGAGACCTTTGATTTATTCGATGATATCATCTTGTTGTCGGAGGGTCAAATCGTGTACCAAGGACCCAGGGACCACATTCTCGAGTTCTTTGAGAGCTTTGGGTTCAAGTGTCCCGAGAGAAAAGGAACAGCTGACTTTTTGCAAGAGGTAGCCTTTCCCTCCTCTTTTACACGCTTGTATTGGCTTCATATTCAGGTACTTTGGTTCCAAACAGATCTCACAAACCGACATTTCTTGTTGCGCAGGTCACCTCCAAAAAAGATCAGGAACAATACTGGGTGGACCAGAACAGACCCTATCGCTACATTCCAGTTTCAGAGTTTGCCAGCAGATTCAAGGCCTTCCACGTCGGAAAGCAGCTTTCTAACGAACTCTCAGTGCCGTTCGATAAGTCTCGCGGCCACAAAGCAGCTCTTGTGTTCGACAAATACTCAGTCTCAAAGATGGAGCTTCTTAAGAGCTGCTGGGACAAAGAGTGGCTGCTTATGCAGCGAAACGCCTTTTTCTACGTCTTCAAAACCGTGCAGATTATCATCATCGCTGCAATCACGTCTACACTCTTCCTCAGAACCGAAATGGACACAAATAACGAGGGTGATGCTAACCTATACATAGGAGCTTTGCTATTTGGAATGATCATCAACATGTTTAATGGGTTTGCAGAGATGGCTATGATGGTCTCGAGGCTCCCTGTGTTTTACAAACAGAGGGATCTCCTGTTTTATCCATCCTGGACATTCACCCTTCCCACCTTCTTGCTCGGAATCCCAACCTCAATCTTCGAATCAACAGCATGGATGGTGGTAACTTATTATTCCATCGGTTTTGCACCAGACGCGGGCCGCTTCTTCAAGCAGTTTCTCTTGGTGTTTTTGATTCAACAAATGGCTGCTGCCCTCTTTAGGTTGATCGCTTCTGTGTGCAGAACCATGATGATAGCTAATACTGGTGGTGCTCTCACTCTACTTCTCGTGTTCTTGCTCGGTGGCTTCCTTCTTCCACGCGGTGAGATTCCTGAGTGGTGGAGGTGGGCCTACTGGATATCTCCTCTCACCTACGCTTTCAACGGTCTAACCGTCAATGAAATGTTTGCTCCGAGATGGATGAACAAGCGGGTGCGTGATTGCTGCTTTATTCTGTATTTACAAACATATATCATAGTAAAGTTTCTGAGTCTCACTTTAAAAACTGCAGGCTTTCGACAACAGCACAAGGCTCGGGACCATGGTGCTTAATAATTGGGATGTCTACCAAAATAGAAACTGGTACTGGATTGGAGTTGGAGCCTTGCTTGGCTTCACAATACTCTTCAACCTTCTTTTCACTTTTGCACTTACCTATCTCAACCGTAAGTTCTTATGCGTTATTTGCATCACCCGCTTACCAAGTGAAAACAACAGACTAATGTACCTTGTAACTACAGCTCTTGGGAAGAAGGCAGGTTTACTTCCAGAAGAAGAAAATGAAGACTCGGATCAGAGGAAAGATCCAATGCGTAGATCTCTGTCTGCTGCAGATGGGAACAAAAGTAAGTACATCTTGATCTGTTTAGCTGTTTCTTTTCTTCTACTCTTTTGTCTCATTCTTCTCTGCTATCAGGAGAGGTCGCAATGGGGAGAATGAGTAGGAATGCAGACTCTGCGGGGGAAGCATCCAGCGGTGGAACCACTAAGAGAGGAATGGTTCTTCCTTTCAGTCCTTTGGCTATGTCCTTTGACGACGTCAGATACTTTGTTGACATGCCTGCGGTAACCATCCTTTTTCCATTGCAAACACTTGAAATCTTCACCAAACCAAATATGAGAAACACTTGTTAATATATATATATATATATATATATATATATATATATATATATAT
>OVBI01001694.1:0-29776 GCA_900406495.1 Sisymbrium altissimum
AGACACACAAAATAATTAATAAATAAATAAAGATGTAATCAATTACTAAAATAGAGAGAATAATGTTACACAAAATAGAGAAAAGAGTAACAAAAACATAAAAATATACAGAATTTAAAACCATAAAAAATGGAAATAGTAAAATTTGTGTGAAAAAAATTCAAAATAATAAATAAAAAAATAATGAATTAATATAATTTAGTAATTAGATGAATAGCATGAACATTATTTCTATTAATAAAGTGATGTATGAAAATATTAGAAAAACATGAAGAGATTAATCATCAAAACAATTATATTATTTTTCTATAAAAAAATTTAAGTTTTTTTAAATTTTTTTTTTGATAAAAGTCCGCGCATTTGCGCGGGTTTTCTTCTAGTTATATATAAAAGAGGAAGGGATTTCTCCAGTTTGATGACAACTGACAACACCGGTAGACAACACATATTAATATATATTAATTATATGTTTAATTTATATTTAATTATTTAAAATCACAGAAACATAAAGATAAAAGAAAATAAATCTAAACTTAATGAAAGATATTAAGAATATATAAAATATTATATACATGCATAATTTAAATGGATCTTTTCATATTTTTAGTGGTTTAATATAATTAATAGAGAATCCTCAATAAAACTATAAAATACAAAATATAATCAATAAATAATCAAATATATACGAAAATTAGAATTATAAAACTATGAAATACAAAATATAATCAGTAAATAATTAAATATATAATTAATTATTAAAATTAAAATGAAGGATATTAAAAAATATAACTTATAAAACATAAACTCAAGATTGTAAATCAATATATATATATATATATATTTTTTAAAAACAGTTATAATGTTAAGATTAGTTAAAAAAATATTATAAAAAAGAGATAAGAGATGAATGATAAGAAGAAAATAACCTAAATAAAAATTAGAAATATATATAAATATAAATATGAATGATAATCTAATTAAAACGATATTTTTTGTATACAAATTAAAACGATTGTTTTGTAATACAAATTAAAACAAAACTCACGAATTATCGCATGTTTTATCATATGAATTATTAGCATTATCAAAAATTTTAAATAATAATAATAATAAATCAATATAACAAAATTATCCTGTGTATAGCGCAGGTTCTCATCTAGTATAATATATTCTTTTAATTTATGCGGTCACGATAAGATTTGAAGGACTTAACGGAGCCTATTTCAAGAAGGCAGACTTTGATTATTCCATGTCAATGATATTATAGTCGTTGCAAGAAATAAGTCAAGATGGCTTTGTTTTTTCCGCTCATGGATATTCCATACGTAGTTGGCCCCCCTGCCTTTCGATATTATTCGGTTCCTGTTGCTATCTTTGGGTACTGGTGTTATTATAACCTAAACGAATGGACCGAATGGTATTGGTATATATTCTATATTAGAGTCAAAATGGTCTCGGATAGGGTTATAGATCACGGAGCAACCACATGAAGTGGATGATGTGGTTCTTATTAATTTGTAGGGTTTTAGGTGATTTCTTGTACGATGTTGGGTGAGAATAAGGTTGTGATTGGCCGAGCATTTAGATGAATATAAAGCTTTTTCTTACCTTATCAACTTTTCGCATTGAAAATGGTATTTGGAAATTGCAAATGCTCTTTCTCTAGTACTCTAATCTCCGTTAGATGACGTAAACGAGATGCCTTAGTCACTTCACCGCACCTTATAACATCCCGTTTTCTGGTATATATGGAAATATATATGGGAGAGATTAAAAGAATTGATTTGGTTACCTATGTCACCAAAGTGCACTTACCTTTTCGGTTGTCAATCCAAAGAGAATTCCAAGGTTAAGCGTGCTTGAGCTGCAGTAGTCAAATGATGGGTGACCTACCGGGAAGTCATTCGCGGTACCGTGTGAGTGAGGTCAAAACACGGGGAACGGTCATGTGGTGATTGCAGAGATAGTATATCATGACTTTCGAACCTCCTCGTTAACGCACCGACCGTCGGATAAGGGTAGGGCCCACGAGCCCGATAGAGAGATGGGTGGTCCACGAGCCCGATTGAAGGATGGATGACTCACCGGTAGGGGCAGTCGGGGCGTTATAAATTACTAATTTAATTAGACGAAGAAGTTGAAGTGGATGAATTTCCCTTGATAGGATTGGTCGTATTATATGGCATTATATAGCCAATGGAGATACAGAGAATCAGGGATATACATGATTACAAATAACTAGGGATTGACTGAATACGTTGATTAAGCAAATTAGACAGCTATATAACTAATATAGACCTGAGAATAATTTTGATATTTATCACTCTCCCGCAGTTAAATCATCAGGGTTCCAAACGGTTATATTGAGCTTCAAGTCGTTGAATAGTGAAGTCGGTAATATTTTGGTAAAGATACCTGGGAAGTGTGTGGAAAATGGAACATGAACTACTTTGAGTTGACATTGCAACTTTCTCACAGACAAACTGATTAAGTGAAAATTAAACTTGACATTAAAGCTCATTACTTCAAAAATATTACAAAAGCTACCAGAGCATAGTGTTCATTATATTAGAAATGTAAAAGTAGAGAAATCAAAGCTTTCAGATGAATTAAGAGAGAGGATACGTTAATCAAGTAGTGGTGGTCTAATGGTTACCACTTGAAGAGGAATTGCCTTGATGGTGCCACGGATCCATTGCTTTCGAACCTGTAATTATCTAAACATTTTCGTATTGGCCAGACGAAGATGTGTCTATATCTTATGCCTCATTAGAAACCCATTTGTCGGAGTATTCGTCCGAATTATTCCTAAAGGGATTAGTGAAGTTTTTGTCTTAGGTATCCTCCCAGTCATTCAAAAAAAAAAAACAATATACTTGAATATTTTTGTTATTTTAAAATTTTTACTATTAAAAAAATGCTAGATTATTAATTTATCTAAAAAAAAATCAAATTATTACAGCTTAAAACTTTTTTTTAACAATGGTTATTTAACTGAAGATCTAGGATAGTACATGCACTATTGTACATGATTAATTGTTATTTTAAAATTATACAATAAATTTTGGATTTATAAAACTCAACAAATTTTTATAATCTATCATGTGGTTACCAAAATGATTATTTTATTTCTTTGTTTTCAATCTTTAAGTTTTTCAATATTAGTTTCACAAACTCTTTTTCTGGTTTTCAATTTAGTCAAAATAACAAAACATTATAAATGGGAATCATGATTCTGAAATTTTTTCTTAGAATATCATGATTCCAAAATTTTTTTACAAACACTGTGATCCGTTAATTTTCGACCAAAAATATAAACATAGAGAAACCCATTTTTTATATACTAAAATTATATTAGTTGATATTTTTTTATTTCATTTTAAAAAAGAAAATTATTTGTTATGTTTTTTAATAATTGGTTTTATGACTAATTTAATGAAGAATATTTGGTTTTTTAACCTAATTAGTTAGAATAATATAGATTTAGTAGATTGAATCTAAATTTTTTATAACTGATAATTACATGTTTGGCAACAAGCTTAATAATAAAAAATAAATTAAAAAAACTGAAAAAATTTAGTGGTGCCACATCAAAAAAAAATGGTTTTAAATGCTTCTTTTCTTTTATCTATCGTAGATGAACATATATGGTAATATGTTGGAGTAAAATTAATTTGATCAATTTAAACAAAAATAAAGTAATAGTAATCATTAGAAAAGTATTTCTAAACTTATATCCATATTTTATTGTAAACTCAGAAGTGAACAAATGTACATCTAATTATATCATTCAAACGCAAAAAAAAAAAAAAAGAGAAATTTTGAGAACAAAAAACATTTCGATGTTGAATAGATATGATAATGCGTATGTGTGATCTTCCAGGTACTAAACGAACGAACGAACAGTTTCAAAAACATGTATTTTTTTTTTAACATAAATAATAAAGTATTACTCATTCTTAAAACTGTCCTTAGATACTAAACGAACATTTATTAATTATGTGATATAAGAATTTTCGTTGAAAACAAGTGGTTTTGGGATATTGGTATTTGTACAATACCCTTAATTCGATTCTACTTGACCACTAGGGAATAAATATTTTGGCATCGCGAGGGACAGGGCAAGAAATGATAAAGAATAAGAAATGCCGGTAAGATGAATCAAGCGCCTAGTACCATATTGGATCGAATCGGGGAAAATTTAAAAAAATTCCGTCCATTTGCACAGAGAAATCCAAGGATCTACTGAAGTCAGTAAAGTAAGAATTGGCTCAAGAAAAATCCATATGCTATGGGTAAAAATTCGATGAATCATACAGTACATCCCGAAGGCATAACAAGCCGTACGGTGAAGGAACTGACTCAACAATGAGCTGATTGTCAAGAGAACTAGGAAACACTTATTTTGGACTATGAGGAGGAACTCTGATTAAGGAAAATCATAAATATCCCAAGAAAAAGGGAAATCCATCGGGACAATGCCCGATGATTGAGAAATCAGCTGAACCAAGGATCAAGGTATTTTTTTTTTAAATGGGAAAAGGAGGAAGATGACTTGTAAGAGTCTAAAGAATAATAAAAGAAGAGTATGGGAGAAAGAAATTGTCAAAAAGCTCGGATAAATCTTGAGTTAGCTCAGAAATGCTGAAAACGGATATTAGCGGCTAAATCGGGTGGAACGGGTTGTTCGATCGCCAAGGGGCTAGACGGATCCATCAGGAGAAACAAAATAGGCTAAGAAAAGTATTGTGTAAGTCTCAGAGTAAGAAAGGAAGTGCACATGTGGATCCACCATCATTTTGCTCAGAAACATAGTGGAACTGCACATGAGTAGTAGGAACATAAATCAGCTCTGGTATAGTGGAAACATGCACAGCTTTTGGATTTGGCATAATGGACAGTCTGAGCAACAGTCAGGGACAGATGGATGCGAAATTAGCTAAATTAACCAAGTGATTAGCCGTTAATGAAAGATTAACCTGGGAAAGTGTGGTGTTGACAATTGTCCAAGACTTTACCTGAGTGGATTTCTACAACTCAACTTCTGAGTCATCAAAACTATTTACTAAAGCTATGGGGGTAGCCCAGATATGTGGAGATTTTCATGTAGAGACATCTTCAGAAGATGACATCCAAGCCAAGCTGAAAATATGTATAAAAGGAGCTACACCCACTTCCATTTCACACTTTTGATCAGAATAGTTTCTCTCCTTTAAAACCTTAGTATTCTCGTGTCTTTAAGTGGAAGAGAGAGAGAGAGAGAGGTGAGTTTCAGAGTGTCCTTAGGTGCTCGGTGTTTCAATTTAGATCAAGCTTAGCCGGACAAGGGTGGATTGTGCTATTCGGTGTTCAGCTTAGGTGGAGCGATCAAGTGTTTGGTGAGTCCCGGTAGTTAGTCTTGTGTGTGACTAACATTTTCAGGTGATGGTACTCGGACAGTGATCGTCCGTTGCGGAATGTTGTTGAAATCCGGTTTGAGGTTAGATCCATCAGTGTATGGTTAGACCGACCTATGTGGTTCTATGCCGGATGGAGGTTAGGTCCGGTGGCGTATGGTTATACCGACCTACCATGATGCTAATGCTCCGGAGAGTAGGACTAGCGGCTGTATTGTTAGACCGACACGCTAGGGCGATATGCTCTCGAAGTATGAAATGAGATAATGGTCGTGAAGACTGGATTATGTGATTGTTGTGTTGCTTGTTGCATTCATTTGTTAGGATGGTGTAAATAACATTCCTTACTGCCCTACCCATGTGTGATTGGGTAGGAAAACTCGGAGAAATAACGGGATTGCAGCCCATGGCCGAGTATTGTCAGACGGGATAATGAAAGGATAGGCGTCAAGAAGACATAATCCGACCGAGAGGATCCGTGCAAGAGGCCGAGGATCAGTGTTAGATGTTCCGGCTCGAAAGTTTTTGTAATTGTCAGAGTGCAGGGTGTTCATTTGGGGAATGGCTATACACCTAGAGGCCTCGTCACATTGCATTTACATATTAGGATGATAACATGCATGTTTATATGGTTGTTTGTGTGTGTGTTCATACTTGATGTTTACTGATATACTGTGGTTTTTATGGTTTTTAACCGCAGTATAAGTTGTGTTTTTAGAGTCTTAATAGTATTTTTCGAGTCGTTTTGAGTCTTTTACAGGTTTAGGTACACTTTGGACTTTATTGGAGATTTTGGATGGTTTTGGAGCATTTTTGCCTTAGTAGCCGGAGTGACGGAGTTGGTATCCACAAACAGGATGAGTGTTGATCGACACCACCCCTGGGTGGCGGTCGACACCAGACGTAATGACTGATTCTCACGTGTTTTGCCAAGATTAGAGAAAAAAGAAATTGTCCAGAATATTCGGATATTTACAAAACAAGTCATTTTCGTGTTTTAGACTATTATTAGTTTTTATAGGTCATTATTTGAGACTGATCTTATTTTTTCTATCTTCGAGACTTGAGAGAGATTGCTAGAGAGCTTTTGGAGAGACAAATCTGAATCACCTTGTTAGCGAGAGAAGATTTCGAAATCCTTTATTTCTTCTATTGATTTCTTAATGCAATTTATTCAGTCTATGATTATGTTTTCATCAACCATGTCTGAGTAATCTACTTGTTAGATTTAGGGATTTCTAGGTTTTGATGAATTGTTGAATTGAATTGAATTGTTAGGGTAATCTTACATATTCTTCCTCTGGATTGATTTTAATACTGTTTCTACCTTAATCACCTGGAATTCAGATATTAGGTTAGTTAATATACATGAAAGTGTTATTGATTTCCTGAATAAATCTTAGAGGAGCAAAATACCTATCTGCAAAGGAATTTGATTTAGGGATTTTGTGAACGTATTGAACCTGAGCTCATTGCATGTTTAAACTTTAGTATTCGCAAAGGAATTTGGTTTTCTAGGTTGTTAGACATAGAAATCTCTGCAACAAAAGTTGATTGGTTTGGTTGTTGTGTTTCGAGTTCAAGAACAGTGCTTAAAAAAACCCTTAACATTCTGTTTAATTCGGAATTCTGATTTACTGTAAGGATTTTCCTTAGTCTAGCTTTTCATCATCCAAACTTACACACTCTTTAATATTTGTTTGCTGCATTTTATTTACATCTATTTGGTTTAGCTTAATTCGAAAACAAATAGTCTACTGTGTGAACAACTGAATCTCTGTGGAATCCGACCCCTAAATACTTTATCAATCTCTTAGATTGGAGAGTAGCACTAGGGTAAATTTGAGCAGATCATTTACTTTGACTCTTGTGCTTCGGCTATCGCATGTTTCTTGGTGGGGAATGTTTTAATGGGTGAGGGACTCACTGAGTAATCTTTGATTACTCATGTTTTTCTTTCTTCAAATTTTGCAGGAAACCTTAGTGTGAGTGTAGTGGCAGACGTGTAGTTTACCAGGAGTAGTTTTCGGGTGTGCTTTTGTAAAATAGTAAGTATGTTTTCATAAACTCGGTTTGAGAACGGATGTAGAAATGTATTTTTAAGAACGGAAGAATGTATTATAAGCTTGTATTATATGAACTTTGTAAGATAAGTTTAAAGTAATAAGATGTATATTTGTGTGTAAAAACCCTTGCATCTCCTGGTATTTAGCTTTGTCCGAGTTTACATAACTTTTGGCTGGAGTACGGGTTCGGAAGCCTTAAGCTCTGGCTAAAAGGGATCGACTGGCACGAGTTTGTGGCCTAAGCTTCAGATGGGTTCTGAACTGGGCTGATTCTCTGTTAGACTCGACGCATAACATCTCTGATTTTGTCTGAAATGTTTGGACCGAATTGGGGGTGTTACAAATGGTGGTAACAGAGCGAGGGTTTCGTATCATGCTTTTGGGACAAGAGAATTTCAAACGGTTTTATCGAGTCAAAGAGTCAAAAAGTGCATTTTAGGAACCTGGTAAGGTGTAAAGTCAGAATAGAGAGGGATGTGAGGATCTTTCTTTATGATTGACCTGACCGTGAAAATTTGTCTCACAGAGTAGCAGTCGCCATGTATAACTCCAGTGGTTGGAGACTCCCTAATGATTGTAGCAACGAGTGGTTTTTCTTAACAGTGGATAGTGACCCGAGCGACTCGGAATCTTCTGAAGACTCTGATTCACCAGATGGACATTGGCTGGTACTTACAGATTGCGAATCAGTGGAATCCGACCCCCTCCAAAAACAGTGAAAGCTTAGCAAAGCATCTTCAGCAAGTCTTGGGTCATGAATTCAGCTCATGACAGGACGGACAGATATTTAGAACTGGAGGACATGCTGGAACTTATAGAATGCAGCCGGAGACCAATATGCCACACTTCCCCGTAGAAGTAATTGATATATCATGTGATAACTCTACTCAGAACACTTGGAATGCAGAGACGCCACCTAGAATGATGTGTGCTGAAGGTGAAGGATTCTTCCACAACGTAGCAGAACTGGTTGGAGAGGACTCGGAAGAATATGTGAACCCATTTGTAATGAATATCTCATCCTCACTCGAGAACGGCATGCCACAAACCCTAACTTACTCTACAAGTAACCTCAAATTTAAATAAACTTCTTTTTATTAAATAATAACCAATAATCCGAGAACTTCAACAACCGAAATAAACCAAATAAAATCGTAAATCAAAAGTTTAAAATAGAAATACAAAAACAAATCTTACCAATTTCCCAAAGCACCCGATCCATCAAATATCCATCTACTCTTCAATCTCACCTGAAAGGATGAAAGGAGGGGTGAGTAATGGGGACTCACTCAGTGAGGTATGGGATGCTATAACACAAAGAAAGCGTAGTTTCTGTCATAGCACTCTAAATCCGGAACAAAGACTAAACATGAATAGGAACGGCGCCTAAAGCACCCAAACCGCAACAAATGCCGTACTGACGGTATAAAAAGTGACCGACGGCACCCTCCCTTCAAGAGGTATGCAAGGAATCAGTGTCCAACGGCACCGTCCGGAGACGATTTATCGATCTTTGAAAGTACCGGACAGCAGATCGACTGAGCTGCTGGCACCTCCTCTCCCACAAAACAACCATACTCCCAAAGTCCATCTCACAACTCAACAACCTCTAACGTCTATCCAACTCAACTATTGTATATATATATATATATATGTATTTATATTTATATAAAAAAAATATATATCAACTTTAACATTTAGCATACACACACAATTGGGTTGAATCATATATATTCATAAGTTCAATTTACCAAACAAACTACTTAGACTCGATCAGCGAAAACAGATCACATTTATTACCAAATTCCACGTAAGACGGTTTTAGACGGTTGTACGGTTTTGTTGCGAAATAGCCCTCACCTTAGCTAAATGAATGATAACTACTGCTTCTGAACTCCGGTTGCTAAATCGGATGCTAAATCTGAAATCATCACGGAAAATCGAGTGAGAACATCTTTCAAACAGCGAAAACGGATATCCGGTCAAAAAGTCAAAGTCAACAGTCTAGGTCAAAGTCAATGGTCAAATCGGTCAACCCATTCAAACTAGACCTAACTCGGATCGGATCCAAACCCCAAAACCAGAACCGACTAACCTAAACTAATCCAGACTAAAGTAAACCGAATAAATCTAGATATTAACTAATTCCGACAAGAATGGAAAGAGGAGGGAACGATAAACTTACTAAATGACTCGCAGAAATTTACTGGAAGCTTACCCATAAAGTCGTCTGAAATTCGCCAAAAAAATTCACTAGAAAGATTCACTGGTGGTTGGTCGTCGGATAATTCAACAACAACTGACCACTGGGCAAAGCATTGCTTTGACTTGATGGAGAGAAAGAGAAAGTATGAGGCTCCTTATAAAGGGAAGGAAGGGAGAGGTGAAACCTAAAGGTTTCCAATGTGGGATATTTTAAAACAGGATTTTGGGTTTTTTATTTTATCCAAACTGAAATTGATCCAAAACAATAATTAAAAAGAAATGGGTTGGGTTAGAGAGTTAGGGTTATTACAATTCTCCCTCACTTACAAGGAATTCGTCCCCGAATTTAAGTCCTATCCCGTCTGCTAATCTGCTCCTGAAAACGCTATGGGTAATCAATCCTCATCTGAGCCTCGGGCTCCCAGGTTTCCTCGTATATTTTGCCATTCTCCCAACAATTTCTGAACGATCAAAATCATTTTCCCATGAACATTTTTTTTTTTTTGGTTCTCTGCTACTATTGGCTCGGAGTAGACAACTTCCTACTAACGTCACTCGGCGGCTGCTGAAGAATCTGCTATGACTCTCTAACAACTTTCCTCCATGTGACTTAAGATTAATGCAAACTCTCATGCTCGTCTAATATCCTGAAAAATGATCAAATCCTCAGCTGCCAAAATGTCCACTCTTGCTCTCTAGCAATCCAACTCCACGTAATGTGATGGTAAGAAACCCGTCTTTAAAATCATATCATGTTTGTTCGTCTTAATCAGTGTTAAATCTCCGATTAACTCAACTCCTCCGATGATGACTGGTATATCTCAATAATTGTCTGAAGTTCCCCATTTTCCAACCGACTATCTGAATCTGTGTGCTATTCGGCTTGAATACACCCTGAAATATCCAATACCTGAATAGACTCAACTTCCGATGTTATCCGTAGCTCCAGTATCAATTAGGGTATATGCTTCCCCACCCCCAGTAACAACCGATCAAACACAAGTACCTAACGATGGTTTTCACAATAACAACATACTCAAACATAACAACTCCAAACAACAACCTGAAAACAGCAATCTCATCTCACTCGTGGTCTCCAACAACAACACTCGCGATAATAATTTGTCGCTTGGGTGGTGGCGGAAAAAACCTCTAAACTCTCTGTTGAAAATCCTCGAAAATGTGAAACCACTGACAAAAACTGAAATGACTCTTCGATCCAACTGATGGTGCTGCTGGCGATGTAACCTGACTGGTACAAAAGGTGCATACATTACCTTACACTGATAATACTTTGCAATATGACATCCCTGATTGCATGAAAAACACTTAGCATAATCTCCAACATGCTGATGATGACAACATAAACAAAACGGTAGTACTCCTGACAGATCCAACGCCCTCCTATGTCCCGAAGAAGTCTTTTGAAGCTTTAGATGAATCACCTTGAAGAGGTTCTGTTTTTCCGAGATTCTTTTCTTCTCAATAAAAGTTTTCTCAACAAAAATAATAAGGCTGGTATAGACTCCCATGGCACAATGGTTATGAATATCCACTCGCAGACCATTCACGGACCTCCTAATCAAGTCCATCTCGGCTTATGGAACCCCTAACAAAATTGTGCAGACGACTAACTCACGCTCGTACTCCCTGACAACTATAGTCACTAAGAAAGGTGCTCAAATTCTTTTGCATTAGCATTCCTGGCTTCCCGTGGAGAGAATTTCCTGTTGGATTCCGTCTAAAAATCCTTATACGGTAAAACTCGTAACAGTTGCAATTACTTTCGGTAACTCATTCCCACAAGTGTAGAGAATCATCACTCAGATACTGAGTCGCTAAATCTAACCAGAATTCTTGTGGAGGCGTCATACTATCTAGGTTGCGTTCCAACATCCTCCTCCAGATAACTTCAGCGTCAGCAGCCACAACTCTAGTGAACTGATCCAAACCAATCTTCCGCATCTGTTTCATCAAATCTCAATGTGTGGGTTTATCTCTCTGTTGAGTAGATGGTGACGGCGGCAGTGGTGACGATGGCGGCGGTGAACTCACAGGAACCGATTCTCTTTCCAACTGATCCCCGAACCTCTTGCAATATCTCTTAATCTTCTTCATTAATGCTGCATGTTTGCTTTGCGCTAATCTTTGAACATTGTCTGACTTTGCTTAACGAGCGATTGTCTCTGTCTGATGATCAACCTGACGAGCAACCTTCTATAATGCAACCCGAGCATCCTCTTGTGTAACCTACTGCACGTCCTCCTGAGCGGCTAGCCTAACTGCCTCCTGAGCAATTAATCTGTATGATGGAATCTTGATAAACTTCCTGAACATTAGTCTTGGCTACTACAACTGATCAATGATGATTGGCCAACAACCCATATGCGAGAGCGGTCAACTTTCCTAAATGGCATCTGGAGAGCACAAGCTGGTTATATTTTAGTTGCAACCTAGAGTTAACGATCAATGGACTAATCAAACGGGTGCTGATTTTTTGAAAATACCCCGGTCCCGAAAGTTTTTGACAACAGTTGAAAACCTTTAAGACGCGTTGTAAACCAAATTTCTAACTATCCGCCTCCCAGGTTGGTACCCGGATGTCAAACCTGGCTCTGATACCAAATTGTAACACCCGTCTCATCCTCACTCGAGAACGGCGTACCACGAACCCTAACTTACTCCACAAGTAACCTCAAATTTAAATAAACTTCTTCTTATTAAATAATAACCAATAATCCAAGAACTCCAACAACTGAAAAAACCAAATAAAATCGTAAATCAAATGTTTAAAATAGAAATACAAAAACAAATCTTAAAAATATCCCAAAACACCCGATCCATCGAATATTCATCTACTCATCAATTTCACCTGAAAGGACATAAGGAGGGGTGAGTAACGGGGAGTTACTCAGTGAGATATGGGATGCTATAACACAAAGAAAGCACAGTTTATGTCATAACACTCTAAACCCGGAACAATGACTAAACATGAACAAACACGGCGCCAAAGCACGCAAACAGCAACAAATGCCCTACTGGCAGTATAAGTGACCGACAGCACCCTCCCTCCAAAAGGTCTGCATGGAATCAGTGTCCAACGGCACCGTCCGAAGACGATTTATCGATCTTTGAAAGTACCGGACAGCAGATCGACTGAGCTGCTGGCACCGCCTCTCCCACAAAACAACCATACTCCCAAAGTCCATCTCACTACTCAACAACCTCTAACGTCTATCCAACTCAACTATTGTATATATATATAGATATATATTTATATTTATAAAAAAACATATATATCTATTTTAACATTTAGCATACACACACAATTGGGTTGAATCATCTATATTCCTAAGTTCAATTTAACAAACAAACTACCTAGACTCGATCAGAGAAAACAGATCACATTTAGTACCAAATTCCACGTAATGCGGTTTTAGACGAAAGTGCGGTTTGTTACGAAATAACCCTCACCTTAGACAAACGGATGATATCTATTACTTCTGAACTCCGGTTGCTAAAACGGATGCTAAATCTGAAATCAGCACGGAAAATCGAGTGAGAACAGCTTTCAAATGGCGACAATAGCTATCCGGTCGAAAAGTCAAAATCAACAGTTTAAGTCAAAGTCAATGGTTAAACCGGTCAACCCAGTCAAACCAAACCTAACCCGGACAGGAATTAGACCTCAAAACCAGAACCGACTAACCTAAACTAATCTGGACTTAACTAAACCGAATAAATCTAGATAGTAACTAATTCTGAAAAGAATGGAAAGAGGAGGGAATGATAAACTTACTAAAGGACTCGCAGGAATTTACTGAAAGCTCGCCCAGAAGCTCGCCTGAAATTCGCCAGAAAAATTCACTAGAAATATTCACCGGTGGTTGGTCGTCGGGTAATTCAACAACAACTGACCACTGGGCAAATCACTGCTTTGACTTGGTAGAGAGAAATACAAGGGATGGGGCTCCTTATATAGGGAAGGAAGAGAGAGGTGAAACCTAAAGGTTTCTAATGTGAGACATTTTAAAACAGGATTTTGGATTTTTTATTTTATATAACCTGAAATTGATCCAAAATAATAATTAAAAAGAAATAGGCTGGGTTAGGGAATTTGGGTCGTTACACCGTTCTTGTCCACCGGTGATGGAGGTGAGGAGTTAGCAAACACATTGTAGTTGAACATGAGTATGTGGGGACAGTTCCCAGAAGAAGCCGGTGAAGTCATGTCGTCAGCGTTTGATACTTTATGAACAAGTTTCCACCGATGCATTGGACTGAGCAACTCCACAAATTTGAAGACGAGTTGTGGGATATTCTGGATCAAGACCTGAGGATTCCGGTGGACGCGACTCCGGAGAACATCTATGAGCCGAACCCTGAGGTAATTGAGGTCGCAAGACAGCCGCAGTACCCAGAGGTGATTGTGATTGATGATGACACCGGTGATACCGGAGGCAACACCAGGCCGCTGATGGGTGGAACGTATGTGGAACACGGAGAATCAAGCTGAGGGGGAGGACCATCGAGGAAACATCCAAGGATGAGGATACTTAGGCCCAGGAGTGTCACGATTACCTGCGGTGAGTGTGGAGGTACCAGACATTTCAGTCACGCATGTCCGAACGCAGGACCAGGAACCAGAGAAATCAGCGAGGGCCCATGCATAAGTTATGTCCAGAATGCGGGAAAGTGGGACGATATCTCTTCAACTGTCCGATGCATCGTCGAGGTCCACCAGTGGATGTAGCACGTCGTCCAGTGACTAGGTCAGTGACAAGACATATAGCAGAGAATCAAGCAGCGACAGGAAGCAGTGATCGTCGAGTTAGGAACCCTTAGGTAGCTTTGTGGCCAAGGTATGTTTTGGGGTGCCAATTTAAAACTAAATGATTGAATATTGCATGATGAGTGATGGATTGCTTGATGAGTTGCTTGATATGATATGTTGATGATATATGATGATGGTGTTGGATGTCTGGTAAAGGATTGTCCTTATAGGAAGGTGATCTTGTCTAGAGATAAGGATGGTGTGTGGAACTAGGTGGTTAGAGACCTATAGTGAGTAGACAGATAGAGAAGTCTACAGTAGCTTTTCCTTTAGTAGTCTGATACATATCGAGACCAATTATTGAGAGACAGTTGGTTAAGATATGAGTGTGACCTTGAGCTAGGGAACCCGTAAGAAATCCCTACAGGAACCTCTGACAAATTGTTGTAACTAGGAAGTGGGGCGATGGGATGTATCATCACAAGAGGATATCGACTATTTGAGCTGTGACTGAGGAGCGGTGATAAGTGGTAGGATTCGAGGATGGATTAGCTACGGAATGGTTAGAATGGAATGATTAGTTAGAAGAAAGGGATCAGACAGAATAGAGGTAAAGGAGTAGGACACTGGAAATCAGTTCTAAGATGAAAGTAAAGGATATAACAAGGAAATAAAGGAAGATAGCACATAGTCTGGAAGGAGGACTTTAAGAAGCACCGGAGGAACCGGTTTAACCATGACGTAATCAGAGGTGGATTGCCAGCTTAAGTGCCAGACATGATGGCCTTAGCTGAAATGAAAGAATTGAAAGAAAGATGGAGAGAATGGATGAGTAACTAAAGTAGAAAGGAGCCGGGATGGTCGTAAGGAAGGATACATGTAGGAGGTGTAGAATTTTTAAGGCTTGAGAATATCTACTCAGACAGACAAGGAAGTCTGGTGGCCGAGCCTATTCATATTATATTTGGCTCGTGCATAACAAGTTTTCCCATAAGAAAGTAGATACAAATCGTTGAATTAAGAAAAGATAAGAGACAGCGAGCACCGGCACTATCGAGATGATGGCGGTACGCGCACTATCGAAAAGAGACGGACCGTAAAGTTCTTCAAGATTTGGTCGAGCAAGGCCGATTCTATCTCAGGCCGACACCCTATCATTGGAAATAGTACGGTGAAGGACAAGTTTGGTTCAAGAGAAATTGACATCTGATGGAAGAAACACGAGTTACCTCAAAACAAGCTATGCGTGAGCATCGGGGTATGGTCGAGTAATCGCATTACTCTGGAAGGGATACCGACAGTAATCTAACGCGGAAAGTAAGGACTGAAGGTCGTATTGACATGAAAACAAATGGAAAGAAAATCTTAAGGTATACCTAGAACAGAGGATGCATGCGGAAAGACTTATAGAGACCACAAAACCGGAGAGACGTGACGCTTAACCGGTACTAGATCGGAAAGCGAAGATTTGGATTTTAAGGACTTCAAGTAACAAGGCAAGGTCTGACCCATACTTAGAGAAGGATTTAGATCTCAGAAGAGAATCTCAGGATAAGGTATACACAAAGGGAAAAAAAACCCTTGATACAGAATAAGGAGATATGGAAAAGAACTTTATAAGTGAAATGGATAGAGGCCAAGTGAGGATGATATAAATAGATGGAGTGTCAAGGATAGAAGAGTAAACAACATTCTGAAAGGAGAGGAGACGTGACAGATGACAAGAGTTCAATAAGAGTATTTAAGGACGAATTCTTGTAAGAAAGGGAGAAAATGAAAAAAGTTCTCATTCTTAATAGAGAAAATGAAATACTTGATAAGATATTTTAAATATTTTATTAAATTATGATAATTTTTCTAAATATAGAAAATAAAATATAATTATGTCCAGTCATCACGTAAAGTCTAAGATTATATAATTTGTATATAATAATGAACTAATGGTATGATTTCTACAAAGTAGTGGACTAATAAGTTAGTTCTAATACTGTAATGGATAAATTTGAGTATATTAACACTAAAATATTTTTTTCAAATAAATTAAAATTTTAGTGTTGTCCAATCATCGAGTTTTTTTTAATTTTATAAAATATGGACACTATCAACATCAATAAATGCCTCAATATAATAAGAGTAAAGAATATAATATTCCTTTTTTACTATATCTAATTAAAATACATTATTAATATTTAAAATAGATTAAAATCATCAAAAAAATTAGTCTAATAATATGGTAATTTAACTAAATTTTTTTTCTAATAACTAATTAAAATATACAATTAATATTTAAAATAGATTTAAATCATCAAATGTTTTAGTCTAATAATACTTTTTTAACTACAAAATATAAGAAAATGGCTGTCAAAAGAATGTGAATTAAAAATTAATTATTAAGTATTAAATTTTTGATTGTGAGAAAATTAATATAATATCAAAAATAAGTTCTAATTATTTTGGATAAAAAATTAAAAGTAACAATAATTAAAAAAATAGAAAAAATTCATGCTCAATAGAGATAATTAAAGAGATTATTTTTAGGAATATTTCAAATAAAATTAATCATTTTCAAGTCACCATATCTACTCTTCAGAAAATCTACATGTCAACATTGGATTACATTCAAGTTATTAATATAGATCATCATTTGTCAGCATTTTCAACCACTCAAATTATAACAAATAAGTAAATATTATTTAAGTGTGTTCTCAGTTAATAATATATAAGATTTTAAATAATATAATATCTAAAACGCTTTTAATAATTTTTCTATATTTATTTAAAGAGTTTTTTTTTTATAATTTTAGGATAGTCTAAATCAATTTCAAACAATTTTAATTGCTTTTATCAGAATCACTATTACAGATTATAAAATATAATTTTTGAATAATTTAACATAGATTTTAATATAAATGTTAAATATAGAAATTCCCTTATATTTATTAACAATTTTAGATATGAAACATTCAATTTGAACTTTATAGATGTTTGGTCCATTTTTTCTCATCTATCTTCCGCGTTTATTCAGCATATGTGGCGACATCCACTGGAGTCGATATTTTCTCTATGATACTGTTTAGCTCACGTCACAGACGCAACGTCATGAATTTGACGTCTTGTATGTTTTTCTTAAAAAAGAAAAACTAATTCCGTTAATAATAACCTCAGTTTGTGGACTGGTTTAAGAGAGAAGAGAAAGAGCACTCAAGAATCGAACATTGCATGCCAAGTCTAGTTGAAGGTTGATGCTGAAGGGGCCGGGATATACGCCGTATACGAGAGAGAGGGTACAGCCTGAGTTTGATTGTTTGGGTTATGTCGCTTATGATGGCACTCGAGCTTCTAGCACAGGAGGTGTGCAATCTTGACGTCTTGAAAAGCAAATATAAGCGAGGCTGACAATGACATGAAATATTAGGCATGCAAAAAAAGAGCATTTTTCTGAATATTCTTTTTTTTTTGTTCCTCTGAAAATTTCATTCGAAAAACAATATTCAAATATGATAATTACAGATCAAAACAGTAATGGAAGGTCCAAAATATTTCAACAGCCTCTTTTTCGGTTCAAGTAAACGGAGAGCTGGTTGGTTATTTTGGAAGTGACAGAGGTCTCCAATAGGAATGTTCTCTCTCACCATATCTATTTGTTATCTGTGTGGTGCAATTGAAAACCGGTTTGGATACCATCCCAGTTGTAAAAACCTGTTCCTCATCCATTTATGTTTTGCGGATGAGCTCATGATCTTTGTAGAAGCTACAAGACGATCAATAGAAGGAGTTATTATATCTATTTTTTGATGCTCTTGCTAGACAGTCGGGTCTGAAAATCAGCTTGGAGAAATCCACTATATATAGGAAAAACAGGATGCTATCTGTGCAAACTTCCCGTTTCTTTGCCGATCCGTTATCAAGGTCTGCCATTGATGACTAAAGCAATGTTAAGCCAAGATTATATGCCGCTAATAGAGACAATCTGCAAAAGAATCAGTACATGGACCAATCAAGCTTTGTCTTCTGTAGGAAGGTTTGAATTGATACAATCAGTTCTAACAAGTATTTCTAACTTTTGGTTCTGCTTACAAAATTCCAGGAGCATGCATAAAGGAGATAGAGAGTGTCTCTGCATTGCTTTCCTCTGGAGTTGCCCTAGTTTAAACACGCACAAAGCAAAGATATCGTGGAAGGATGTATGTCTTCCAAAACATGAAGGCAGTATGGGATTAAGGCCTTTAAAAGAAATGAGCTGTGTTAGTGGCCTTAAACTTATTTGGAGAACTTATTTGGAGATTACTCACAGCTGATTCGCTTTGGAGCCATTGGATAAAGGTAAACCTACTTCATAAGAAATCTTTTTGGGAGATTGGGGAAATAGTGTACCAAAGGTCTCGTCTTCTGCAAAACATGGGAAAGACAAAATACGAGAGTTTTCTCGTCTTCTGGTTTTCTACGAGACTTTAGTTTGTATGTTTTTTTATTTTCGATGTCATTCATAATCAATGAAACACATTGATGTAATAGATGTTTTTCGAATAAAATTTTTTAAAATTTTTTTAAAAATAAAAGAAATATTCCGATGGACAAAATTGATTTAATATATGGGTCCCGTAGTATGTGAAAAACACATTTGTTATCACTTTGGTACACATCCTTATGACTTTTCTTTCATCCAGCTTTGGCCTTACTGCTTTATGATGGTAACTATATGAGGGGTACACTCCTTACCACAACGGTGAAAGGACTAACAACGGTGCATGTTTATCTTTTATGATCGCCCATGACGCAAGCCAGTTTTCTAGTCTCTATTTAAACCATTCTTTGGAACCCCATCATAACACAACAAAGCTTAGAAATAGCTATTATAGACTTGCAAAAATGAAATTTATTTGCTATTCTCGACTTCTACTAGTCGTGGCAGCCCTTGCAGGAGCTCTTCTTCTTCCGTCGAATGCTCAAGACGGTCCACAAGACTATCTAACGGCTCACAATCAAGCACGACAAGCGGTGGGCGTAGAATCCATACAGTGGGATGATAGGCTTGCAGCCTACGCTCAAAGCTACGCCGACCAACTAAGAGGCGACTGCAATCTCATACACTCCGGTGGGCCTTACGGGGAGAACTTGGCCGGGAGTACCGGAGAATTATCTGGCATCGATGCAGTGAACTTGTGGGTAAGCGAGAAGGCTAACTACGACTACCCTTCGAACACCTGCAATGGAGTTTGCGGTCACTATACTCAGGTTGTTTGGAGAAAGTCAGGTAGAGTTGGATGTGGCAAAGCGAAGTGTAACAATGGCGGAACCATCATCTCTTGCAACTATGATCCTCCGGGCAATTATGCGGACGAGAAGCCTTACTAATGAGTTATTATGCATATACACATAAAACACGTGCATACAGCACGTGTATATATATATATATATATTTCAATAAAAGGCATCACATGCAGGATGTTTATCAATATTTAAAAAATATTATCAATGTTTAAATTTCTAGTACAGTACACTGTCCATTTAAAAAACCCTAATTAAATATAAACTTATAGACGTCTCTCCTCCGTTACACATGGTGGCCGCTTGGGGTCACGATATCCAGATGCCATGACAAATATGGTTTAAAAGGATCCAGCTCTGATGGTAATGGCGACTATAGAAAAGGAGCCCAAAATCTGGTTGCTTGTACAACCTTCATAATTAGATTTAAAATCCGTTATGAAGTTTTTGGCTGTTTCCATGGAAACTTAAGCCAAGTTTCATCGAAGTTTGTATACATAGTAGTTATCACACTTTTGAACTAAAATTGTTTAAACCAAAACAAAATCATTAAAACATATGTTAAAAGACTCTTGTACACCTTTTGATATAATATTACATCCAAATTTATTTTATTGTAAAAATCAATATCAAACCAATCTAAATGCAAAAGCAAGAATAAAAATGAACAAGTTTAGATGTTGAATCCGGACATTGCGGCTTTGGCTCATGATTGCTGCGACCAGCGGCAACGGCAAAATAGAAAGGCTACGTTGGAGGCAAATTTTACAGTGTGGAATGTGAAAGCAGTTGCGAACCAATTGCTAGAGACAACCAGTTGATGCTGTCGCTGATATTTTCATCGTCAGATTATACGCATTGCTGAATGCTGTTTGCCACAGCGACAGAAAAAAAAAAACAAGTTGGTGTTGTCTCACCAATGCTATGATTGTCGTAGTGGCAGGTGTAATTTCCTATAGCTGCCGTTGGTCGCAGCCAAGTATAAAAAAGAATAGGATTTGCATGTGTTAAATACGGACATTGCATGTTGATACTAAATTTGGATGAAACGTCTAAATACAAAAACGAACAAGCCTTTAGGCTTATATTAGCCACCATTAACTGTTTTTTAGATTCAATGCTACTCACTAAACAACTACGACTGTAACAGATCTGGCCACCAATACCGGCAGCTCGTACAATCTTCATAAATATATGAAAAAGCGATAAGGGTTTGTAAATCTGAAAAGGCTAAGTATGGGTAACCTAGTGAAGTCACGGAAGTAATCGGTAACGTGAGGGCAAATTTAATTAGTTGAATGCATGCCAATTACGTCTTTTCAATTCCGTTGAATTTTCAAAAAAAACGAATCACGGAATTTAATTAGAAGATAAGTTGTTTTTTTCAAATGTGCTTATTAAAACCTAAATCTAAAGGTAACTAGGAAATCTAAACGAACTATATAAGGCGTAAATACTGCTTCAGAGAAGCCGTAATTAAAGGGGAATACTTCAATGAAAAAAAAAAAGACAAACAAAATTAGTTGTATCACGTTTTGACCCAAAAAAAGTTGTATCACGTTTTGAGCTGCATCATTTAGGCTTAGTTTATGCGGCATCTGAATCGCACATGATGGCAAAATTGTTTTACTCTTTTACGCAATTTAAATATAAACTTGCATCAATAGGCTTTTTGCAAACTTACAAAACAAACAAATCTACATCTATATAAATACAAACACAAATACATGAACAAATTAGGATGTTAAACATAGATGTCGCATGTGACTTTCCAGACATAGAAACGAAGGATCCCTTGGGCTTCTATTGGTCACTATTCAAATTTTCTTTTTTAATGAAATGTCATAAAATCGTTAGTTTAGGCGGTAAAGATAAGATTTGCCGACTTAACGGAGCCTTATTCGAGAAGCAGACTTTGATTATTCCATGTCAATGATGTTATAGTCGCTGCAAGCTAGAAATAAGTCAAGATGGCTTTGTTTTTTCCGCTCATGGATGATGAATGACGACGTGCTCCATACGTAGTTGGGTCCCCTGTTCTTTCGATATTATGCTATCTTGTGGGCACCGGTGTTACTATAACATAGACGAATGGTGTTGGCCTTGTGGGCTCGGATAGGGTATATATGAGGGAGCAACCACATGAAGTGATTGATGTGGGTTCTTATTTATAGTTTCTTAGGTTATTTGTTGTACGATGTTTTTTTAAGAATAAGTGTGTGATTGGCCGAGCATTTAGGTGAATATAAAGTTTTTTTACCTAAATCAACTTTTACCATAGAAAATGGCATTTGGAAATCGCAAATGCTCATTCTCTAGTGCTGTACAGTCTCGTTTAGATGACGTTCTAGACACTTCACCGCACCTATTACTAATTTAATTAGAGGACGAAGTTACATTACAAATTAATCTTTCACTGAATTAGTCAGACATTTCAAAACAATATATTCGATAAACTCAACCCGTCATGTAATAATCAACCGTCCTAATTAAGTACGTCGAACAGTGATCACTCAACTAGTT
Source organism: Sisymbrium altissimum (assembly GCA_900406495.1). Lineage (NCBI taxonomy): Eukaryota > Viridiplantae > Streptophyta > Magnoliopsida > Brassicales > Brassicaceae > Sisymbrium > Sisymbrium altissimum. The sequence continues at coordinate 22,233 of OVBI01001694.1, forward strand.
AGTCATCCCAAGACTAAGCTTAGTATTATTAGAGGCAAATTTAAACAACATACAAATTTTATCAACTTAAAGCTCATTACTAAAAAATATAACAAAAAGCTACGAGAGCGTAGCGCTAATTCGAAAACAAAAAAATAGAGAAAACTAAGCTTTCAGATAAGAAACTGGAGACGGAGAGGGCCGGCTCTCAGATTTAAGGAGCTATAGATACTATAGTAAAAGGTTTAATGATGTTTCTTTTCTTTCTTTTTTTTTACAATTTAGGGGGCCAGAACAAGTGACACATTATAACCGTCGATTTAGATAATATGTTTGTTAATTTTTTTTTTTTTTTTTTTTTTTCGACAAAGTAAGAATCTTATTATCGAGATAGTAAAAAGTCATTATACAATGTAGATGATAATCAAATAGGAGGATAAACTCTATCAGAAAAGAAAACAGTTGAGCCATGTTTTGCCAGTTGGTGAGCAGCTTCGTTGGAGTTTCGTTTGACAAAGAGAAAACCGATTACTTGAAATCTCTTCTGCCAGTGTTGAATATCCTGAAGAAGATTAAAAATTTCTGTTATTAAAAGTACTAGATTATTTGTGTAAGAAAATTCAGATTATCACAACTTAAAACTAATTAAAAAAGAATCGATGGTTATTTCACTCAAGAATCGAACGTGCACGATAATATTGATAAAATGTCATAGTTAAATTAATTTTATCAGAAATTTAAACAAAAATAGTATAGTAATCATTGGAAAAACCATCAAAAGTTTATAAACGTGTATCCATATTTTATTGCAAACTCAAAAGCGACCAAATTTACATCATTCAAATGCAAAAAGAGAAATTTTGAATACAAAGAACATCTGGATGTTGAATAGATATGTTGATGCGTTCGTGTGATCTTCCAGATACTAAATGAAGGAACAGTTTCAAAAACTTTTATTTTCTTGTTTTAACAACAATCGTTAAGTGTTATTCGTTCTTAAAACTGTTCTTAGATACTAAAAGAAAATTGATTAATATTATGTTATAAATGAATTTTCATTCCACTATGCAAGTAATCAAGTACAGATAACTAGATAAGATTTGAGAGGACCTTATTTAAGAAGCAGCCTTTGATTAGTCCATGTTGATCATGCAGTTATCGGTCTCAATGTCGTTTTTGGTTAACCAGTGAAGATGACTTTTTTTTTCCTCCTCGTGGATCATGGCGGCGTGTTCCGTGCATTTTTCTGATGCCATTCCAACATAATTCGGCTCATGTTGCTATCTTGTGCGTACTAGTACTTGTTATAATAACAAATAAACATATAGTATTCTTGATTATGTTCGAGCATGGATGATCTTCTTCCTATGCAAAATCCAGCATTATACATCTTTTGAGTCAAATATCTTTTTGTATTTATTAGGTTAGACAATAATTGATACATCCCAAAAACTTAAGAACACAAAAGTTTGTAATAGTCGATATATTTATTATTTAAATACTATTTCATTATCTAGAGAATATAATTCATACAAAAAAGAAAAAAAATAAATTAAAATAAAAAACTAAATAAATATATAATTTTCTATAAGTATTAATTTAATAATATAAATAACTAAGATAATGGAAATAAAAAATATCTTTATTTTATAAACCTATCTAAAATAATAATCGTGATGATGATATTCTTTTCCTTAACCAATTTCAGCTGGTTCAATCTTTGTAAATAAATTTTGTATCTCCGGTTACTCCTATCAATACTCTCATCCTTCGAAAGAACTTTATTCTCAAGGTTGGCGAAAACCTTGTAAAACTTCATCACACTTAAGCAGTTTTTCCACATAACTTGTTATCTAAGCAAACTTTTCTACGGAAGTAAACACTCGGTTACCTCCATTGGCGTGTTGTCAAAATTGTTAAACAATTGAAGAACACCTTCTCTTTGGCAAACAAAAGAGTACTCTTTTTTTTTTTTCTTTTCTTGTTTTTTTATTTTATTATTTTTTTTTAAAAAAATACAAAATATAAAATAGTAAGATGAAGAGATGGGGATTTTTGATACCAAATTTCTTGGTCCTGATCAAAAACCTAGAAAAAAAAAGAAAAGATTAAAAAAAAAAACGAAAGAATACATTTTTTTAATAGATCAAATTTTGATATTTCAACAAAATGGTCTGGATTAAAACTGTGATATATGTTTTTGATACCATAAAATAGTCCAGATCAAAACAGGATATATGTTTTTGATACCATAAGATGGTCCAGATCAAAACCCAAAAAGAGGCTGTGATACCAATTAATAAGTCCAAAAATTCAAGAACATAAAAGAATTTTCATAGTAGTCGATATTTTTATTATTTAGGTATTATTTCATTATATAGAGAATATAGTTCATAAAAAAGGATAAATAAGAATAAAAATTTAATAAATATCTAATTTTCTATAAATATTAATATAATAATAAAATAACTAAGATAATGGAGATAAAGAATATCTTTATTTTATAAAACTAATTAAAATAATAATCATGATGATATTCTTTTCTTTAACCAATTTCAGCTGGTTCAATCTTTGTTGATATAAATAGAACTATTAATAAAAAAGCTGAACGTCTTTTTAATTTAATTTAACCCTCATTTCAAATCGGGATTTGTATCACAATAATTCTATGAATTATTGTGTTACATCAGGCACATAAGTTTCGAGATTTTTTATTGGAGGGTGTTTGTTAATTACATTTTTAAGATTTAAAGATTTTAATATAATTTTTAAAATTTAAAATAATTTTGTCAAACATACTGTAGCTATCTTAAAAATAGTCATAAAATCACTCAAAATCTCTATTTTTGCCCTATGTTTTTTGTTTTCTTTTTGAAGAAAAAGAATCATTAAATAAAATTATCATATTTAAAAGCAACAACCACTGAATTTAAATCAAAATTCTTTAGTAAAAACAGTCTACAGCAAAAAAAAAAAAAAATCTCAACTAAATATTTCCTAGATATAGTGCTTCTATTTAGGCTATGAATGGTATGGCAGGATAATAGCAGTTCATCTGCTTTAGAGGTTCTCCTACACAAAAATCACCATTCACATTTTTTTCTCTTTTTTTCATGATAAGTAGGAGAACTGTAGGCAGTATAGATTTTTTTGTCTTTTAGGGAAAAGGGCAGGAGATCTATTACATTTTTCTTCCTTACCTATTTTGTGGCTGTCTACTAAGTTGTCCTGCATGATCTACATAATCTGCATGATCTACATTTATCCCATATGATCTGCATAATCTGCTTAATTTGTCCTACTTAAATTGTTGTCACCATTCAAACCCTTAGAAGAGAAGTGACATACTTTGATCCCAGAGCCGTGCCTGAGTTTCTTAGAGTTAGGCCATCTTCAGCTGTATGATACTTATCTAGGGTCTTTAATTAATTTAATATTATTGTTTTAAATCTGGTTCAAGTATTTAACTAAATAAAAGAATTGAACAAATGATAAAAAGAAAATTGTCAAAATTGGTCTAGAGACCGGTTATAAATATCTTCATAGAGGTAAGTATCTCCTCTCATTTCTCATTTTTCCTTATTTTTATATTAAAATAATAATTAAATACCCTTGTAGAATTCTCCAACGAAGGTGCTCTTAGAACTAGGAAAAAAAAATTAGTCCCACTTTTATATTTAAAATCATGTTTATGAAATAAAGAAAAAAATTAATTTTTCATATTACAAAAAGAAAATGTTTATACCAAAAAGAAAGAGAAAAAAAGAAAAAAAAAAGGAAATTCTCTTATAAATATAGGTTTAACGACAAAAATTTATCAATTTATTTTAGAGAATTAGTCGAATTTTGATTTAAAATATTCATTATTGAAAACAAAATAAAACATATAAGTTCTAAATGGTATGATTGTGATTAGTAGAATTTGTGTAATAGAATATAATTAAGTGTAATAAAATAAATAAATTCCTTTATTTCTTCTGTAGAATAACAGAGGGGTGTTTCCTTTAATATTTCTTCATATATATAGTTTTTTTAAGTGGAACTAGTTTGAATCTTTGAATATACTTTTCAACTTAAATGATGAAATTTTAAAAGTATGTTTAATTCTACTAGCTGTTATTCAATCTAAATGGTTAAAAAAGAATATTCAATTCTACTAGTTATTATTCCTATGATACAGGCATTTGGACCTTGTGATATTTTCCTGTCGTGGCTTTGCGTACGTCAGAATAGATGTGCATAGCCTCATATCTATCTGTACATGCATGAAAGGCTATTCTTAATTATGATTTTTCCCCTTTTTAATTATTTTATGAAAAATAAAATCCTGTACTTGTAACCTTGCTGTTGTAAATATTTACAAAACGTACCTTAGTTGGGAATAAAACGAAAGCCTACTATCTAATTTATTTATTTATATTCTCATCCATTAGTAATAAAAATCTTCTTAAAAGGATTAAAAAAGCATCGAATGTAAACTATAAATATTCAGAATTTGAATATATTATTTCAACTAGAAATATTTAAAACTAAGTAAATTAACTAAACAATTTAATTACATGAAACAAATAGTAAACAATTTTCTTTAATATATAATGTTGTTTTACACGACATTGAGTTTATAACTGCCTGGCCTGTATAAAATAACATTAAAAATTATTTTGGCAATGGCAAAAAAAACAATAATAAACAATTACAGGAGATATCCTGAAAATATACATATGGACGAAATCAACAACTATTCATAGCTTAATTTCTATAACCACGTGAGAAAGTTATTATGGCTCTATATAAACCATGCTTTCTAATCCTTAGATCATAGCACAACAAAGCTTGGAAATAGCCATTACCAACTAAAAAAAAATGAAAGCCTTTAGCTATTCTGGAATTCTAATAACCTTAGCAACCCTTGTAGGAGTTCTCGTGCTTCCCTCCAAGGCTCAAGACAGCCCACAAGACTATTTAAGGGTTCACAACCAGGCACGAGCAGCGGTCGGGGTAGGCCCCATGCAGTGGGATGACAGGGTTGCAGGCTACGCAAGGAGCTACGCAGAGAAACTAAGAGGCGACTGCAAGCTCATACACTCTAGTGGGCCTTACGGGGAGAACTTGGCCTGGGGCAGCAGTGACTTATCTGGCGTCAGCGCAGTGAACATGTGGGTTAACGAGAAGGCTAACTACAACTACGCTTCGAACACGTGCAATGGAGTTTGCGGTCACTACACTCAAGTTGTTTGGAGGAACTCAGTGAGACTCGGATGTGCCAAAGTAAGGTGTAATAGTGGTGGAACCATCATTGTTTGCAGCTATGATCCTCGGGGAAATTATGTGAACCAGAAGCCTTACTAATGAGTGATTTATACACACAAAATTTACGTCTTTCTATATTTCAATAAGGAGCATCATATGCAGGATGTGTATCAATATTTAATAAATAATAAAAAATAAGAGCTGGTTGCTGGTCGTTGGCTAAAGCCCAGGAAGCACCAGTCTTAGGCGCCAAATTATATATAAGATTAAGGGGCAGCACATAATTATAGAAGTTGATTTATTGTCTAGTGGTTAGTTTGGTTCCTTACCTTCAACACCACATGGGTTCAATTCCCTGTGAGTTCGCTATTTTGTTCTTAAATTTTGCTTTAGGCAGCAAATACATTAGGACAGGCACTAACCAGTATACCAATGGCACTATCCATCTTACACAGCTGATGCCCCTCTCTCTCCAACGTTACATATATGCCATAAACACTGAGTGTTTACATGGTAGTAACTAGTAAAAACAATAAGACCTCTTAGATTAAATGCGAATAAAAAGCATTTAAAAACAAGGTATATTTCAATATGCACGATGTGTATCAAGACTTACAACACAATAAGATGTGATTAATTAATAATACTAGTTTTGATTCCTACCCCGCCCACGCGTGGGGTGAAGATGTACTCGGTTTATTATTTTTTGTGTAATTATTAAAAAAACTGTTTAATTATTTTTGCTCTAAATAATTTATTTATTTTTTCTTTGTTAATTTAATTAATTAAATGAATAGTTTTTTTTAGAATGCTTGTCTAAATCTGTGTCATTATCAAGTTGGAAGGCTCAGTCGCTTATAATAATCTCTAGTTATATATTTAGCGTAACCCACAATACAACAAAGTATTATAAGAATAACCGCAATGTAGACATGTAACCTATAATAAAAATTAGATGTCAATTAAACATGTAAACATGTTCTCAAATTAATTAATTCAGCAAGGAAACGAAGAAAACCAGTTGCATATTTTTTTTTTGTAAAAAGCCAGTTGCATATTTTTTTTTTTTTGTAAAAAGCCAGTTGCATATTCATTGGTCTATGTACCAATGTTAAGTACACCAGTTTCCTTAGTTTGTTAAATAGACTTTTCTGCTTGGGAGAGCCTGTATTGATAGTATTTGTAGTCTACACAATTCTCGTCAAAAAGAAATATGTTGAGAAACAGGCGCAAAAGAGATGCAAGGTGAAGAAAACTAAAAAAAATAAAAATTCAAGTACCAACTTCGTAAAGATGTAAGAAAGAGAGAATCTAGAATCTATTAACGTAAAAATATAGATTTGAATTAGATAAGTAAAGACATTATTACCTAATGTGTGGAAGGGTAAACCATCATAGACTTTTAGAATAGGTATTTACTTTTTTTCAGTCAACCATTTTCCTTGCCATGTAAATTGTAGACTATCTTTCTCTTCATACACATGATCACAGACAAACCACTTAACTTAAACAATGTGGCAAAACATAATTGCTACATTTAGAAAGTTTACATCAACCTTTTACTTTGCACTAATTGGAAACTATTCTTTTGTACAATAAAAGAGTAGGCCACACTTGAAGAGATATCTTTACTCTACTTTCTCAACTCTTTGGACAGCGTTCCCTCATCTTCTTCACAATCGGACTATTGTTGTTTCTCCAAGTTTATAGATCTCTGGCATGATCTTCCTCTCCCAGTCAGGAAATCATTATCACCCATATTCATAGATTGTATATAAAAATTAAATATAATGTAAAAAGAAATTAAAACGGTGAATAAAGAACATTAAACAATAATATATAATTTTTTAGGTTAAAGATTGTACTTTGTAGTCGTCTCTAGTCTCTGTACCATTAAAACAGCAATAACAATTAAGGTTCTAAAATAAAGTGGAAATGAATGGAAGATAGCAAAAAAAATGGTATGGGGAAAATATACAAACTATACTGTAATCGTTGTAGTTTTTTTTATATTACTCTAAGTTGATGACGGTCAGGCTGGAATTATTAGTCGGGATCCGGATTTGTATCCGAGATCCGTTCTAAATCCATTTCGAATCCGCTCCAAAAATTCGGATTCAGATATCTGATTTTCAAGTCTGGATATCCGGATCCGGATCCGAATCCTTTAAATATTTTTTTATAATTTATTAATAAAATTTTAAATATATTAAGATATATATATATTATAAATTTAAATTATTTTTATAGTAATCTATTTTTTTAATTTTGAATATTATATTTTATTTATCAAACAAATTATATAAATTAAATTT
>OVBI01001695.1:0-17714 GCA_900406495.1 Sisymbrium altissimum
GAATTTCTGCCGTCGCAAATTTGCAACAACTTTGCGATGACTAAGAAATCCATTGCACATGTGTTGCACTTCCGTCACAAATTTGCAATGAATTTTTCTCGTTGCAAATTTCCGTTGCAAATTGGCTGTTTTCTTGTAGTGTAAAATCGAATTTTAGGGTTTAGGGTTTCCAAATTAGGATTTAACAATCTAACAAACAGATTCTAGATCATGATTGAAATTAAAAACATGTTTCTATTAAGGAAACAATCTTAATATATTTTCAAGGTTGATAGAACAATTAATCAATGAACCAAAATCAAATTTATGGATTTATAAAATCGATTTTGGGGTTTTCAGAAACTAGGGTTTTAGATTAGAGTTATAATTCCATTACGTCAGATCCGATCTTATGTTTTTGGGATTCGATTTTTTTTTACCTTAAACACCGAATGGGTTGAATGGATTGAACCGGGAGCTAAAAGACCTCGGAAAACAAGCTGACCACGAGCTGCAAAGAACACGAGCTGGATTGGATATGTTTTTACGGCGGTGGCTGCTAGGGTTTCGTGAGCTCAGGGTTTTAGAACAATCGTGCTGATAACGTGTTATGAAACTGAATGTTTCTATCTATTAATGAATGAATGAAGTTACATATATATAGTGATTTCCATGACCAAGTAAAAGGAAAACCTAAGACAACAAGGAAAAAGGGAAACTCCAAGTATGGCCGACTTAGTCTTGGTCATATTGGGCCGATTATGGAGTCCATCACAAATCGATTTATAACAAGTTTCCCTTTTTCCTTGTTTTCCCTAGGTATGGTTTTGTCCCATTTGGTTTTTCATACTTGGTCATGTTTCAATTTGCTTGTCTGAAAATGAAAAGAAAAACCACATGGGACAAAACCATACATAGGGAAAAAGAGTATAGACTCCATGGCCTAGGTTTAGGAAAAGGAGATTCTATTCCTATATATATGACCATTAAGTTTGTGATGAATCATATGAGAGTATAAGAACTTGTGTTTAGTTTTTGAGAGAGTTTTCTAAACATTAATAAAGAGAAGGATTTCTTTATACAAGTTAAGCTTGTTCTCAATCACTTTATTTGGTATCAGAGCTAACCAGGTTATAAGTTCCTGACAACCTGTGGGATTCCCGAGCTATGGAAGATTCTAAAGCACCAACAAAGACAAGAGAATCGGTACCTTCTGCGGTACTATGTCCGATGCAGAACTCATCAAACTACACCGTATGGTCGATAAGAATGAAAGTTCTACTTCGTGTTCACAAGGTGTGGGAGACGATTGAACCTGGATCAAAAGACAGTGAGAAGAACGATGTCGCAACAGCTCTTTTGTTCCAGTCTATTCCCGAGAATCTTATATTGCAAGTCGGCGATCAAGATTCACCAAAGAAATTATGGGATGCAATTAAATCAAGACACCTTGGTGCAGATCGAGTTAAAGAAGCTCGACTTCAAACCTTAATGTCCGAATTTGAGCGGTTAAAGATGAAAAATTCAGACACCATCGATACCTTCTCGGGGAAGATATCAGAGATAGCCTCAAAATCTGCTTCACTAGGTCAAACCCTAGAAGAATCTAAACCCGTGAAAAAGTTTCTCAATGGTCTACCACGAAACAAAACTGGATTCGAAGATATTGTTGGGAGACTCAAAGCTTATGAGGAACGTATACAGGAGGAAGATGTTCAAGAAACACAGGGGAATCTGTTATTTGCGAACTCAGATTCTCAAAATAGGTTCGAAAACTCAAGAGGACGAGGAAGAGGCAGAGGTCATGGAAGAGGTTATAGAGGGAGAGGTCGTGGAAGAAACAACTCGCATGATAGAAAAGACAGATCACAAATCATCTGTTTTCGATGTGAGAAACCAGGGCACTTCGCATCACATTGCCCTAGTAGAGATCAGAAGGAAGAGGATCTCAACAAAGTTGAATCTGAGGAAGCTGATGTCGCTTTATATATGCATGAGATAGTGTTCACAAACGAAGAAGATGATGCATTGTCGGACGACACAAACAAAGTGTCGCACAACATAAACAAAGTATCGCACGACACTAACGGTGGTGGCACACAACACCAACAACAAGAAGGACTTCAAGAACAACAACACGGTCATGAAGAGATGAGAGACTTAATCGGATTTCAAGATCTCTCGAAGAAGGACTTGAAGCTTAAGAGGGTGAATGTTGGGTAAGCTTCAAAGAAGATTCTAGAATTAGATATCCTAACAGGAAATGAATCTAGATAGGAAAAGGAAATAGGTTTAGAAAAGGAAATCTACAATCTAATAAAAGTTATCTAATTATAGGAAAAGGAAATAGGTTTAGGAAATGGAGATTATATTCCTATATATATGATCATTAAGTTTGTGATGAATCATATGAGAGCATAAGAACTTGTGTTTAGTTTTTGAGAGAGTTTTCTAAACATTAATAAAGAGAAGGATTTCTTTATACAAGTTAAGCTTGTTCTCAATCAATTTAATCAACACTTGTACTGTACACATAACGCATCTGAGGTGGGATATATAAGGTTGGTGCGGAGAAAAGAATTACTTGTGAAGGATCATAATTCATACATGTCTGTTAGGTTAATTCAGCATGGTGGTGAGACCGTGAGATGTTCATGTAATTGTATATAGCTTTGATTTTCTGTGTTTCCTCAGAAAGGAATAAGGATATATTCATATCATTCTCTTTGTATGTACCAAATTAAAGACCATGAAAAAAAAATAACTTTGTTCTTGATTTAACTACAAATGATAACTGAAAATTTCACTAGTTTGCTTATATACTTTTACAGCTAAGTAAAGTTCTCTTCCAAAAGAGACAATTGACTATAGTCTTGTGGATCGTATTTTCACATAGCGGTAGTGTAGTCCAGGGCTCGACACTCAGCCACATCAAAATTATTTTAACCCAAAATTTCTTATAACAGATGCTGAGAAATCCCTTGGTCCAAGCTTGGGTTTTTGCAGTCCAGAGAAGCTTCAACTTCTGAGCTCACTGAGATTCTTTTCAAAGTTCATACAATCTTGGGAATGAGATGGCAGAAAGCCAACAGCAGACACTACCAATAGAAACATTTATACGCCTAGGATTCACAAGAGCTGAGGTGGAATCTTTAGGTTATGTTATGGGAAAGGCTCATTTCAATATCAATACTTTGCTTGGTTTTTCCTTTGTTGTGTCCATGGACATATACAATATGTTTCGTTGCTCTACATTGGAAATGCAAAATTTTAAGAAAATAATATTGTACTTTTGGGGTTACGTAAAATCCTAATTGTGCAAATTCAGTATAACATTATACCGCAGTATTCCATTGAAAATCTCTATTATATATCAGTAAGTAGCTTCCCATCACCAAAGTAATCAGACTCAAATCACAATGAAGCTCCTTCTTCGTCTCCCTATCTTCTTTGCCATACTATTCATTTCTCTCCTATCTTCTGCACGGCTGCACCTCAAATGATAAAAATGCCCTCCTTCAAATCAAGAAGTCGTTTAACAACCCTCCACTCCACTCCTCCTGGAATCCTCGAGCCAACTGTTCCAAACTCTTGTGGTTACTTTGTAGGCAATGTTCCCAACCTCTACTTGTCTTACAATAAGCTCTCACGTAACGAACACATTTTTTTTTTTTCTAATTTATTGGTTATAACTATTGTAAAATATTTATTTATTAGCCTCTTAGCTTAAAATGTTGAATCTGTGTAATCGATGAAGAATAGATACACTATTTTGGGGATTGTTAAACTGAATTAGTTTTAAAGATCAAGCACCGTGCTTTGTTTGATAATTTATAAAATCTGTTTAATAAATTATGTCTTGCAGGGAAAATACCAGAATCGTTGTAAAAGCACGATTTCAATGCAGTAGATTTGTTGGGAAACGGTTTCATCGGAGATGGTTTTATGTTTTTATGACAGAACAAAACAACAGTACAAGTGGATCTGTCGAAAACCATATTTCAGTTTGATTTCTCCAAGGTTAAGTTCACTAGAAGCATACTGACGTTGGAACTGAACCAAAACCGAATATTCGGGAAGTTTCCTTGGGAGCTGACCAAGCTACGTCTCGAGCGTTTCCAATGTTAGTTACTATTGTTAAAGTATAGTTTACTACAGCAGTCCAATTAATTTTTATGTTTTACCTTAAATATCTAGGTTTTTGAGCCATATTGTCTAAATGTTATAATATGTAAACTTTTTGTCCTTGACTTTAGTTGACATAGCTATTTGGAAAAAAATTGAGATATACTATTTCGAGCGATCAAAATCTCATTAAATCTCAGAAGAAGATATAAGTTGGTGTTTTTTTTTGTTTTTTGTGGCAGATATTAAAACTAAAAAATTTGAGCATTTGAGACTTATATATGAAAATAAATAAAGAACCTAAGGTAGCAGAGGTGTTGTATGAAGTATGAATTTCATATATATAGTCTGATTTTATATAAATAAAATACTGATTTAAAAAAAAAAAATAAAGGCACTTAAATAAGAAAAAAAGAAATATATTGATGTTATTTTTCCATTCTTCAAACTAAGAGTATTTTTTTGCAGTTGCACGTTTATCACATGAATTATCATTAAAGTATATAAAAGGAAATAAAAGTATGAGAGATAATTAAAAACGTTTCTTGACTAAGAAACTTAAAACCATTTCTCAATCTAACCTCTCTTCTTCCTCTACATATTTTCTTCTAAATTGTGAGCTTTGTTTTATCATAGTAAATTTTAATTTTATAATAAATTTTAATAGAAAATATTTAAGAACCTCATCTGAGTATCCAAATAGAAAAAGATGTTCTAAGTGCTAACTTCAGAAGTTTTACTCAAGACAACTATATTTATGAAATAATTACAGACTAAAGAAAATTCATTTCTGCATTTTTATTTTCACCTTGGATTTTGAACTCTATGATTGGAATTCCTCATTTAACTAAATGTCCATCAGATCTACATATTAATGAAGTACTGAGATGATTTTTTTTTTGTCACGAAATAAATTTTTATAACTGTTGAGTCCCCATTAAAGGATAAGTTGATTACAAAAGATGATAGCAATGCCACTAAGGCAACTAAAGTCGCTGCAGCGAAAGGCAACCAGGAAACATAAAGAAAAATTATAAAGAAAATCATTATTAAAGAAAAATTATAAAGAAAATCATTATACATAGATAACAACCAAAATAGAGAGGTCTTCGAATCTCGACAGCTTGGAACCTACGTAGTGGAATAATGTCATAGGAGATTACAGCCAGAACTAGTGAACTAACACCCATGATTGAAACCACATCTAGTGCAAGGTTAATAATCTTAAGAGAGGCTACACTTATTAATGTTGAGCTTTTAAAGGGTATAGAGAATATATCATTTGTAAAACATTCTTCCAATCCAAAACCTAACCGTGCAGAGAAAAAGGCAATGGTATTCATGCCATGAAATAAGGGAAGACAAAAGGGATTCGACTAGAAAGGCAATAACTAGGATTTGAAATATCCTGCATAAGAGAGATCTGCAATTCAGCAATAGAGAATCCATATAAATTAAACTTAATAAAGTATTGGATTGTAATCTATATATTAATGAAGTACTGTAATATAATCCATTAGAAACTCAATCTATTAATGGATAAATTTCAAATTAGAGTTTGGTTTACTACAACAGTCTAATTGATTTATATATTTTATCTTAAATATCCTGGCATAAGCAATATAGTCTAGATGTTATGCTGCCCAAATTGTTTTGCATTAGTTGACATGACTATTTGGACATACATTTTCCAATACACATTTAAAGATTAAATTATTTATCACTACATCATTTTGTTTTTCAGCCCAAATTAAAATAGTGGTACAACTCATTAAAATAATGGGCCAAATTTATCACTATGATAAATTTGTGATTTTTTTGTTTATTTTACAATTTTTCGAAGATTATTCTATAATTAATTTATTTAAACGGTTTACCTTTGTATAATGTAGGTTTTATTTGTAAATGCCTAATGAAGATTCTGTGAAATAGAAAAGATCTTTGAACCAAGAACATAACCTATGCTGCATGACCACCTAAACTTTTATTCTCATCTCCATCTCATTGTTAAGAAGTGGGATGGGTTTTCTTAAAGCATATAGATCATACAAAAGCCTCTATGTTTGGTTTACTTAATCAGTCAGGAAAAAAAAATTTCGTTTAGTACATGATTAACTCAAAAAAATTAGAAGATGCTTTTAAGAAAATCTTTAATCAATATAATTTTAACAAATGATCGATTAAATTTGAGATATGTTCTTTCAAACGATCAAAATCTCATGAAATCTCAGAAGATATAACTTGGCATTTGTTTTTTTCTTTTTGCGACGGAAATGAAAACTACTAAAAAAAATTGAGCATTTGAGACTATTATGTAAAAAATAAATAACCAAGATAAAGACATGAGCGATATTTTACAAATTATGAATTTAGATCTATGACATATATAGTCTGAATTTATATATTTTATCTTAAATATCTTAGCTTGTGCCATGTAGTCTACATCTTATGCTACCCAAATTGTTTTTAGTTTTAATTGACATGGTTATTTGGACATACATTTTCCAATACACACTCAAAGATCGAATTATTTATCACTGTGTCATTTTTTTGGTTCAAACCAAGTTAAAATAGTGTCTCAATTCATTAAAATAGCGGGTCAAATTTATCACCATGAAAATTAGTGGTTTTTTTGTTTATTTTACAAATTTTTGAAATTTATTCTACAATTAATTTATTTATACGGTTTATCTTTGTATAATGTTAGTTTTAGTTGCAAATTCCTAATGAAAATTCTTTAATAAAAAAAAACATTGAACCAAAAATGTAATCTACACTGCGTGACCCACATCAATTATAATTCTCATCTCCATCTCTTTGGTGAGAAGTGGGATCGGTTTTTTAAACAATTAGATGATGTAAAAGTATCTCAGTTTGGTTTTATTTAATTAGTTAGCAAAAATGGTAAAATTCATTTGGAACACAATGAACACAAAAAAAAAAATTTGAAGATGCTTTTAAGAAAACCCAGTGAATCAACATATTTTTAACGAATGATCGACTAAATTTGAGATATGCGCTTTTGCGCGATCAAAATTTCATGTAATCTCAGAAGATATAACATGGTGTCTTTTTCTTATTTTGTTGCGGCGGATATGAAATCTATTAAGAAAACTTTAGCATTTAAGACTATATATAAAATAACCTAAGAAATAAGAGTTATGATATGAATTATGAATATAGATCTCTCATATATATAGTATGATCTTATGTAAATAGAATACTGAATTTTTTTAAGTAAAGGCATTTACTTTCTTTTATTAAAAAAATTAATTATATAATTAATTTATTATATAGCATCAATAGAAAATACTAGGAATCCCATTTCAGTATCCAAATAAATCAAGATGCTCTATGTAATCACTAACGAAGTATTGCTCATGATGAATATATTTATGAATGTAATATAGACCTGAGAAAAAACTATTGCTTCAATTTGTTCTCATCTTTGATTTTGAATGATATGATTCAAATTCCTTATTTAACTAAATATCCATCGGATCCATATATATATGAAGTATTAGAATTTTTTAATCCATAAAAACTGAATTATTGATAGATAAATTTTAAGTTAGAATATACTTTACTACTTCAGTTTAATAGCTTTTTACGTTTTACCTTTAATATCTAGGTTTGAGCCATGTAGTTGAAAGGTTATGCTGTGTACACTTTTTGAGTTTGGTTTTAATTTACATAGCTATTTGGACATACATTTTCTAATACACGCATAAAAATCAAACAGTTTATCCAATGACAAATTAGTGAATTTTGTGCGTTTATATTCGAAGTTAATTCTACAATTATATATACGGTTTGATATTTGTATAATGCTGGATTTAGTTGGAAATGCTTAATGAAGATTCTTTAAAATAGAAAATATCTTTGAACCAAAAATATATTCTATACTGTCTGACCACATCAAATATTATTCTCGTATCTCACTGGTGAGAAGTGGGATAAGTTTTTTTTTTTAAGCAATTAGATTATGAAAAATAATCTCAATTTGGTTTATTTAATCAGTAAGGGCAAACGTAAAATTCATTTGAAACAGGATGAACAAAAAAAAATTAAAAGATGCTTTTGAGAAAATCTAATGAATCAACATATTTTTAACGAATTATTGACTAAATTTGAAATATGCTTTTTCATGCAATCAAAATTTCATGAATTATAAGAAGATATAACTTGGTGTATATTTTTTTTTTTGGTAGCGGAAATGAAAATTACTGAACAAACTTGAGCAATTGAGATATATTCTCTAAGACATAAGAAATGTCATGTGAATTATGAATATATATCTCTCATATATATATATTCTGATTTTATATAAATAGAATACTTATTTTTTAAAAGCAAATGCATTTAAAGACAATAAAAAAAAGTAAAGGCATTGATGTTACTTTTCCATTCTTCAAACTAATTAAGAGTATCTCCATTATAAATCTATCACATGAACTCTTATCATTGAAATACTAAAATATTAAATAAAAGTATGAGATACATTGTGAACGGTTTCTCAACTTAACATCTCTTCCTCCCTCACATGTCTTCAACTAATTATTTTTATAATAATAATTTTAATTATATATATTATCTTATAGTAAAATATCAATAGAAAATGTGTAAAAATCTCTTTTGAGTATCCAAATGGATGGAGATGCTCTATAATCTATATGCTAACCTAAGAAGTATTATTCATGATAACTACATTTATTAATCGAATATTGATTTAAGAAAATCCATTTCTTCATTTTTCGTATTAAACTAAATATCCATCATATCTACATATTTATAAAATAGTGGGGAAAAAAACATTGAATCTATTAATGGATAACTTTCAAGTTAGAATATATGGTTTACTTATTTTTAACTAAATGTCCATCAGTTCACATATTTATGAAGTACTAAATACATAAAAAAAAAACTAAATTTATTAATGTATAATGTTCAAGTTAGATTATGGTTTACTACATCTGTCCAATTGATTTATATGTTTTACCTTAAATATCTTGGGTTAAGCCATGTAGTGTAAAAGTTATGCTGCCCAAAATCTTTGAATTTGGCTTTGGTTGACACTAGTAATTAACCCGTGTTTGCAGGGAGCGAGGTAACTTTTTTTGTATTTTAAAAAAAATTTGGTTTGATCTGTTTTCTTTCTGTCATAATTAAATTTTATTACATAGGATGATGATATAATTTCAGTGAATTATAAGTTTATTTATTAATGTCCACATGTTAATTTTATGAGTTGCATATTCGATCATATTGCATATGAGTGGGCATTCAGTTATTCGGTTTGGTTCAGTTAAAGTTATTTTTTCTTCCACGAAGAAGAAAGTTACTGTGTATTTTGTTATTATAATTGTAAATTAAATTCTACTACAAATTATTTATGATTCTAAAGAAGGTATTTTTTTCAGTTAAAGTTTTTATTTTTTCAATTTTTATTTCTTAATATTGCAGAGATTTTAAAATTTTTAAAATGTAATAATAATTTTTTTAGCTGGTAAAATAAATTTTTATTTTTTATATTAAAGTTTTGGGTTATAAACAATATATAAAACAAAAAAAAATACATTTCCATATAATAACATATTTAGGAGTAATATCTTTTCCTTTGAATTTTGGTCACTAATATCTTGGTTATTGTTATATCATAATATTTTGGTAACTAATATAATTAAAGAAAATAATTCGGGATTTTTAGTAACAAATCAATATTATTGTAAAGATAAATCTAAACCTACAACCAAATAGATTTCAGTGGCATAGAGTGTAAATAATATATTTTTAAAGCATTTTTTGAAATAGACTTCTTAAATAATATTATAGAGATGACTATTTGGACATACATTTTCCAATACTCACTCAAAGATGAAAATGTTTATTACTATAACATTATTTTTGTCCACTACAGATTCAATAAAATAGTGGTCCAATTCATTAAATTAGTCCCAAATTTATCATTATGACAACGTTTTGATTTTTTTGTTTATTTTACATTTATTTGAAGTTTATTCTACATTTATTTATATGGTTGACCTTTTTATAATGTAGGTTTTAGTTGGAAATTCCTAACAAAAACTTTTTAAAACATAAAAGATCTTTGAACCAAGAACATAACCTATAATGCACGATCACATAATTATCATCTCCATCTCATTGTTAAAAAGTGGGATCAGTTTTTTTAAAGCAGTATATCATGCAGAAACGTCATTATTTGGTTTATTTAATCAGTAAGCGAAAACGATAAAATTCAATTGGTACAATAACTCAAAAAAATAGAATATGATTTTGAGAAAATCTAGCGAGTCGAAAGATTTTAGATTATTTTTGAGATATGTTCTTTCGTGCGATCAAATCTCATGAAATCTCAAAAGATACAATTTGGTGATTTTGTTTCTTTTTGCGGCGGAAATGATAACTATTGAATAATTTGAGCATCCGAGATTTATATATAAAAATATAACCTAGATAAAGAAATAAGCTATGTTGTACGAATATAAATCTCTTATATATATAGTCTAATTTTATATAAATACAATACTGATTTAAAATGAAACAAAAATAAATAAGTAAGAAAAAAGTAAATGCATTGGTGTTACTTTTTACTTTTTCAAACTAAGAGCATCTCCGTCACAAGTCTATCATATTGTCTCCCATTATTAAAATATTGAAATGTAAGTAAAAGTATAAAAGACAATTACGTTTTTCGAGTGGGAAACATTGAAAACCACATTGAAAACCATTTCTCAACTTAACCTCTATTCCTCTCCCACATGTCTTCTTCTAAATGGTTTACTTTTTATTACAATATTTTAATGGTAAAATTAAATTATAATAAAATATCAATAGAAATTTTCTTAAAACCTCGTCTAAGTATGCAGTGGATAGAGTTGTCTAAGTGCTAACTTAAAAAGTATTGCTTATGATGACTATTTATGAATTGAATATGGACATTATAAAATTAATTTTTTTTTTTTCACCTTCGATTTTGAACTTATGATTGGAATTCCTTATTTAACTAATTTCCATAAAATCTATATGTTTATGAAGTACTGGAAGGTAATCCATAAAAAATGAATCTATTAATGGATAACTTTCAAGTTAGAGTATGATTTACTACAGTAGTTCAAATGATTTATATCAGGATTTTACCCGCTCTAACGTGCGGGGTAAAGTTTTTTTAATATTTCAGAATCAAAATAAATTTTTTTTATATACATGATAAATATATTAAAATAAAATTTTATAAACATACATTATTTTAGTTGGTTGTTGTATAAGTTAAATATTTTTATTATGTGTGATTTATATTTTGTGTTGTGTTAAAAAAATTGTATTATATGTGAATTATATATTGTGTTGGTTTAGAAAATTAAGATTTATAATTTTTATTTTTTTTATTGTATGTTGTTTTCAATTTAATAGTTTATTAAATATGTTTACTAAATACAATATAGTTGATTAATGCAATTAGAATTAATTGCATATTAAATTAAATATGAAAAGAATCAGAATCATTTTTCATTTTTTCAATTACATTTAAAAATGTTATTTTTTGAATAAAAAAGTAGAACTATAAAATATAATATTTAAATTAGATACCATAAAAAAATGATTAAATAGAATTATGAAAAAAAAAGTAAGAATAAAATAGGCCTGGGCTGTCTTTTATATTATGAACATAGATTTGATAAAATAGGCTTAGGCTGTCTTGTGAACATAAGTTTAATAATAAGGCCTATTAAGATAACCGTTTTTGATAAAAATTTACATGAAAATAACAAAGTAACTAACATTATCAATTACAAAAATAAAGATTAGAAAATATTTTTTCTGAACTTTATCTTCTCTAGGTATTCATCTTCAACCGCAGGTTTGTTTATCTGTTCTTAAGCTGATCTTTTGATTTCTGAAAATTACCCTGTTGCATGTTATCTTTATCAATCTATTTGATCCACTCTTATACACCATCTCCTTTTTCGGAACTTTTGAGACCGTGTTGGAGCAAAACTCCCAATAAAAGGAGGAAGGAGCGAGCTTGCTTTCATTCATACATATGCGATACATAATGAGAAGCAGAATATAGCTGGTAAGTTCTGGTAATGAGCTTTGCCGTCGTGGAATTGATGATTTAATAAGCTTGATCAGCTTTTTGTCTTTTTCAAATTGTAATCTTGATAATTGACGTACTATTGTCCCAGATTTCTTTGCTTTTAGGAATACAGATATACCTTTATTTCATATTTCTGATACATGATGAAACATACTTTCTGTTGGTGTAGGAAAAGCATTCTGAAGAAGCGTACAACTTGGCTTGCATCCTTACCCTTTCTCCATATCAAAGGAAAGGCTATGGAAAATTCTTAATAGCCTTTTGTGAGTATTCTTTTCATTTAACTCTTGGTGTTCTTTCTAGGTCTTCTATAAAGCGTACTCTTCTCTTTGTTGTTTAGCTGATAACAACTTACCAGTTCTGCTATATTGTACATACATAGCCTATGAACTCTCAAAGAAAGAGGGCAAGCACGGGACACCGGAAATACCCCTCCCTGATCTAGGCTTAGTGAGTAACAGAGGTTACTGGACTCGAATTTGTTTGTTTTGCCGTGGGGATCAGTAGCAGTGTCGCATTAAAAGTTTGATAGCTTGGGTTTCAGACTGTAGATACACACGATTCCTCTCACTCCTCTTTCGAGATCCACTTTCAAACAGCTCCCGTCATTCTTGCTGCGGTGGGTCTTCTAGTCTCTCCTCATCCTCTAATGTTGTTTTCGGTGATTGTAATTTCTCCTCCTATTATTTTAACATTACTTTAGATGTCATTGCCATATTTGAATCCTTAAGTAATCTGTTATTTTTTCTCAAAGTTTGAAGCAAATTTACAATTAGAATTTCACAAAGAGAAGAATTCCGCTCTCATCATAGAACGATAAGAGTTTTAACACTTACTTCCCTGTTTTTCATTCATTTCTCAATATCAACTGAGATAACGTATCCTCCATTGCTAGATCTACAGATTCTCAATCTATAGACATTTTTAAAAAATTGTGGCTAATTAAGAGATAATAATGGAGAATAATATATAAGACATTAGTCATAGCTATTTTTAACATTACATATTAAATGCCGTTTGATTTTTTTTGTTTTTTTAACACTGATTTATTATTCTATTGCAAATTAAGAAATATTACACTAACGAATCTTACGACTGGCAATAATACCATCCTATGAAGATCCACGCCTGCCAAGTTTACTTGAATCTGCCTTATCCTGCATTATGAAGATCCACACCTCCCGATTCCATCCGAACCTGCCTTACGAAGATCGATATCTAACGGTTGTACTTGCACCACGTCGAAGATCTCCTGTAAACTTGTCGCCTTTAATCTGCATAATAAATCGCGCTCTCTGGGAATTGAAACCCGGACCTCCGGGTGTAAAAGCATTAATGAACCTTTAATCAAACCACTGGACTAAAGGGGCTTCCACAAATACTCTTTGATTAGCAAAGACTTTTCATCTTTTGATCTTTTGCTTGAACTCATTTTCTTCATTTGTTTGTTGTTCACTTCATGTGTCACCATATCTTCCCAATATGGTATTGTATTTGATTTGAATTCTCCAAGCGGCTTTGAAAGGGGAGGGCCATGATGAAAGATTTTCTGCAGGAATTTATGAACTGATGAGGTACAGTTTTTACTTGATGAGAGGTTATATATATAGTATAAATGGATTGGGGAAAATCGATTTGACGTGATAAAAAATATATCTGGATTTTGATTTATTAAAAAAGAATTATAGATTTGGTAGGATTGTTGTTTCTAAAATCTTTGATATTAATTTTGGTAGATGAAATGAAAGTGATAATAAGTTTTCAAATTAATTGCCAAATCCGAAAATTGTGAAAGATCTTATGAATATTTTTATTAATTTGAATTTATGGGTGAAATTTGAGTTGATTGTTGTTAATATAAAAAATTATTAGCAAAATCTTAGATAAAGTTTATATACCATTAAGATAAGATTGTAGGTAAGATTTTTTTATACGGTTTGTTAGAGGAATCGATTTTTTAAGTTTTCATTTCTGAAAAAGGTGAGGATACAAATTTGAAAACCAAAAAACATTCACATTGTTTTTTTTCGCAATCGAAATATATGTGATTGCATATCATCATTCTATCTAACTGTTAATTTGTTAGAAAATATTCTAAGATACTAAATTGGATAACTTGACCCATGTCATTTTCTTATTTGAATGTTAGTTTAAATAATTAAAAATGGTAGAGATTTTCGGGGATTTAAAAAAGTTGTAGAGATTTTGTTTTTGTAGATTTTGGAAAGTATTTATTATTGTTTGATGGTTTAATGGTTTATGTAGATTTTAATTTAGAATATTCTGTTTGGAAGATTTTGTAATTTATAAATAGGGATATAATTGTCCTTGCTATATTGTAAAATCTCAATTTAAAATCCTAATTTAATAACATTAATTATAATGCTTTCAAATTTCCTTTCTTTTATTATTGCAGGTAATAAGGAATATATATTCGCTCATATACCTCTTTAACTAATAAGGTAATTGCCATAGACTTGCTTGTTCGAATATATTAGAATTAGAAAGGTAGTTATTATCGTTTGATTTGCTTTTCTATTATTGTTTCAGAAATTGTCGGAGTGGTAACCAAGATTGGTATCTAAAGAAGTTTGATAATTTTAATATACCAAACCAAAGCAATTCGAGTAATTGTTATTGGTTTGTTTTAAGTGAATTGAAGAGGATCCGCGTGTTATATTTTGATATTGGGTCGGGTCGAGTCGAGTTGATGGTCTGAGTTAACTCAGTTTTTATGTCAATTTTAACCTTATTATACGTGTTGCCAATCAAAATCTTTTTAGAAAAACAATAGCATGATCTGTAATTAAAATGTTTTTTAGAGTATTTTTAAAAGTGTAGTTGGCAAATAATATTAGTATAGGATGTGTTACTTTAAATATATTGGCTTAAGCCATGTAGTTTAAAGGTTATGCTGTGCAAATTCTTTGACTTTGTCTTTAATTATTTGACATGACTATTTGGATATATATTTTCCAATACCCACTCAACCATCAAATTATTTATCATTATGACATTTTTTATGTTCAACTCAAATTCATTAAAATAATGGCTCAAATTTATCACTATGAAAAATTTGTGAATTTTTGTTTATTTTGCAATTATTTAAATTTTAGTCAGTGATCATTTATATAGTTGACATTTGTATAATGTAGGTTTTAGTTGGAAATGCTTAATGAAAATTCTTTAAAATAAAAAATATCTTTAAACCAAGAACATAACCTATACCGCACGACCATATCAACTATTATTCTCATTTCCATATATTTGGTCAGAAGTGGGATCAGTTTTCTTTTTAAACAGGTAGGTCTTCCAAAAGCACTTCCATTTGGTTTATTCAATCAGTAAATAAAAATGATAAAAATTCATGTGGTAAAGGATGAACTCAAAATATTAGAAAATACTTTTGAGAAAAATCTAGTTAATAAATATAATTTACCGAATGATCAACTAAATTTAGATAAGCTTTTTCGTGTGATCAAAATCTTATGAAATTTCAGAACATACAACTTGGTGTTTTTTTATTGTAGCATTACTGAAAACTATTGAGAAAACTTTAGCATTTTAGACTTTTATTCATAAAATATAAATAATGTATATAAAGACATAAGCGATGTGGTGAATTATAAATAGAGATCTCTATCATATATTGTTATGATTTTATATATAATAGTATTTTTTTTTAAAGCGAAGACATGTAAACAAAACAAATTTAAAAAGGAAGAAAAAGACATTTGTGTTACATTTAAATTATTCAAACTAAGAGTATCTCTAAGGTATGTCTCTAATCATTATATTATTAAAAAGAAAGTAACAATATGGGAGATAATTAAGAAATGTTTCTGGAATGAGAAACATTGAGAAGCGTTTCTCAAAATCCTTGGAATATGTTTATGAATCTAATTTGAGTATCCAAATGGATGGAGATACTCATGATCACTACATTTATGAATCAGATATGGACCTAAGAAAATCTATTGCTTAATTTTTCTTTAACTTTGATTTTGAGTTGTATGAGTGTAATTATTAATTTAACTAAATGTCCATCGGATTCATATATTAGTGAAGTAACGGAGGTGTCAATCCATAAAAACTGAATCGATTAATAGATAACCTTCAAGTTCTAGTATAGTTTATTATAGCAGTCCAATTGATATATATATTTTTTTATCTTAAATATTTAGGTTTGAGCTATATATTCTAAAGGTTATGCTTCATAAACTCTTTGAATTTAGCTTTAATTGACATGAATATCTGGACATACATTTTCCAATACACATTCAATTACACGAACAACCCATTCTAGTAATTTGATTAACTTTTTTTCTCTTAAATATCTGAGTTCATAGCCTGTTTTTTATAGACTGCCTTTGGCTAGATTTAGAGTTTGACCATAATTTGACATGTCTATTTACACATACAATTTTCAAAATGTACATAATTCATCCAGCACATAATATCTCTTGTCATATGTTTCCATCCCCGAATATTGCATGTTACACAACATAAAATAACCACAAAGAACTAACAAAAACCCGGTTTATATTTTAAGAAAATTTACTCTAGAGGAGAATTTTTCTATATTAACAACCATTAAAACACGAGCCATATCCAAATGAATACAACATTCAGTGTTTGTGCTCCTATGAGATTCTCAAGAAACATCATACCCTTTTTGGAGTATAGACATTCTTAAAATCCACCTAAATCACCATAGAGAATAAATCTGATCATAAGTTAAAGTGTTAGTATTATCTCAAATGAAGAAACTTTTCAAATTTGAAATTTGAATAAACGGACCTTTTGGACCTTAAGTAAAACCATTGAGGGTGTAGAAGTTAGATCCTGCGCTATAACCGCGATTCGTGGAAAATGTATAACCGCCCGATTAAAGTATCCGTTTGTAAAATGTTTGAAAATATATCGTTTAGGATACAATCACAGGCAACAATACATAAAAATATAAAATGAGAGTAATTACAAACAGCTTATGAAAATATCATCCGAATAAAAAATAACCTTAAACAACCTTCATACATAACTAATCAAAATTTGATTGAGATACGTAATGGATGCAACTCTTATCTAAATTTTTTATTTTCTCATGTCTCTTTTCCAATTAAAATTATTTAAATTATGTAATGTTTTTAACATAATTTTTCTAATCTAACCATTTTCATTCCAATCTTTAATTAGTCTTTCTACTTAACCATTCTCGTTCATTTATTATTTATTTATAATAAACTATATTTAATCTGTGTTTGTTTAAGGAAACATTTAGACAAAGTCAGTGTGTAAAAGTAACCGTTACAATCAATAAGTTAAATGTAGTCGTTTAAAGCCACTAACAAAATACGCTCATCCATTTTGATTTCAATTAATATATTTGTTGAGATCCGATGCAAGAGTGGTCGCAATAGGGTCAAAACCCTAGTTCTCCCTCTCTCTCTCTCTCTCTCTCTCTCTCTCTCTCTCTCTCTCTCTCTCTCTT